>CAUYSK010117102.1:0-37914 GCA_963575035.1 Avahi laniger
CTGTCGGATACTAAGTAACTAGAACATGGTAGCATGTATTCATTCATTCATTTGTTCATTCAAAAAACATTCCAAGCTACTATATCTCAGGTGCTGTTCCAGATGTTGGTAAAAACAAATAAATCAGTGAATTAAAAAAAACAATAATCTCTATCTTTGTGAAGCTTTTACTTTCAGGTGAAGAAAAAACTTTCAGGTGAAGAAAAAGATAATGGTAATAAGTGGCCCAGAGAAAATAAAGCAGGAATGGTAACTAGGAAGGACCAAAAAGGAGGGGGTAGGCTGAAACTGTAATAGAGGGTCCTAGAAAGTCCTCATTGAGTAGATGATGGTTTAAGCAAAGACCTGAAAGTGGTGTGAGAAAGAGGTGGCCGTACTGTATGGGGGAATTGTGGTCTAGGCAGAAGAAACAGGAAGTGCAAAGACTGAGGCTGTAACGCATCTGAAGTGTCATAAGAAGGCAAGAGGGTGACAAGCATTCAGTGACTGTGGGTAAGAATAGTGGGAGATGAAGCCTGAGAGGTAACAAGTAGGGCAGAGGCCAGCAGATAAACAGTGTGATAAGTGTAAAACCTGGTAAGAACTTTGTCTTAGACTCTGAATGAATTGAAGAGTCCTTTGGATAATTATAAGCAGAAAAGTGACATGATCTGAAGTAGGATTTAAAAAGGATCCCAGTGTCCAGCTGCCAGGTTAAATGAAGACTAAGCAAGGGAGGTGGAGAAAATGAAACACAAAGCCTGAAGACCAATTTGTCAGCTAATGCAGTGATCCAGGATGAGAGATGATGGTGGCTTTAACCAACTTTGTAGCAGTAAATGAGAGTTGACTTCTAGATAGTTTTTGAATGTAAAGCCAACAAAATTTGACAGTTTGAATGTGGATGTAAGAGAAAAAGGAATCAGAGACTATTTATTCAGTGAATATTTGTTGAGTGAATAAGAAGTAAAGATTTGAGAACACATGTAATAACGCTGTGGGTGGAGAGAGAAGGGGAAGTTAATGAAAAGATGAGGAGGAAAAACCACCAAGAGCTGAAACTCAGAGAAAGCACACCGTTTTGGGGAGGCAGAAAAAAGGAGTCAGCAAAGGAGACTGATAAAGTTAGACAAACAGGGAAAATGTCTACAGAAGAGAGATTTGGGAAATAGGAGGAAGCCTGAGAGGAGGTCATTGATTTTAGCACTGGGGACACAAGTTTAAGATAAAAACTTTAGATGAGACCAGAAACCACAGTGAACATAAGCTATCAACTGGAGACGAGTGCATAGAGGACACTATGCAGCAGAGCAGTTATGCTGGGACTCTTCAGTCTAAATCAAGTCCCTCCTACAGATGTCAGGGGTGGCCGCTCTAATTTTAGGGTGATTACTTTGCCATAAAGCTAAAGCTGTGCTTTATATATGAAAGGTTTGTAGCATACTCCATGGGCCCCAGCAGTTTTCTTTTTAAATTCTTTAAGCTGCAATTTGACAGGAATGATTTAGCAGATCACTTTTTCAAGGTTGGACATCCTTTCAAACAAAACCAGTATGAGAAAATAAAGTGAACTGCTTAACACATGGTAAGTAAAATAAGTTTCTTCACCCAATAAAAACAGTTTTTTATCACAGGGGAAATGAGTATGAGTTATGTTCTGAAGTGTTTTACTGCTTTGGTTTTTTATTTGTCTTCAAGAAAGAATAAGGACATTTTATTTATAAATCCTAGTTCTCATTCAACACTTCCAGCCATTTTATTTGTCTTCAAGAAAGGATAAGGACACTTTATTTATAAATCCTAGTTCTCATTTAACACTTCCAGCCAGAGTATCACTTTTTTAACCTTGATTATATGTTTTAGTCACCTTAGCCTGCTTCGATGGAATCTTCCCTGGGTAGATAAGAGTTGTGAAACCCTTGTATTTAGCAAAATGAGGTCAGATGTAAAACTAAATTCAGCCAAATTCAAAGTAACAAGAGCAGGCAAGAATAGCAAAGAGTGCCAGAGAACACACAAGTATTTTGAAGATGATTCTAGCAGATGTTTTCTGAGTAGTTGAAATGATTGGGACAGAGCTGTCTAGGCCATGAGTCACCCTACAGGGTCAGCAATCGTTTGTGGCATTCACATTCAGTCTCCCAAGTGTGTTTGACCAAAGTTCCATGCTATGACATATTTGTTGGCACAGGTAACACCAGAATGACATTAATGATGATGAACCACAATATACTGACATTTTCTTGTTCAACAGTAGTTTTTAATAATTTTTTTATGGCTCTGCCATTATAGTCCCTCATTCTCCTGCTTCAGGAGAATGCTGTGAATATGATTCTCTAGACCGTCTCTTTTCTCTGGAATCTGTTCTACCCAGAGGTAGATTTGTCCTGAAACTAATAAAGTTTAAATGTCAGTGCCCCTCACTTGCAAGAGTCCCTGTAGGAGTAGGAGTGGCTGGGAGTTGTACAATATACTAGATTGGAAAAGAAGCCAGATTGTAATCAGGAACAATCACTAACAAAGCATTTCTCAGAGGCTACCTGTGGAAATCTTAGAAAAAAAGAGCCTGAGCTCCAAAGATCTAGTAAATTATTAGCTTTTCTTTTTTATTATAAATAAATACTTCTTTATCTTATGTTTATAACTTTTATAATTTTTTTCTTAAAGATCTTTAAATTAGTATAGGCTTTAGACTCCTATTAAACGTGTTTGGCTCCTTGTCCTACCCCTAGAATCTAGAACCACTTTTTTTTATAAGTATTGAGAATATAAGGAGTCTATGAGCAATAATTCCTGGGCTAAGTATGGAATTGGACCTTCCTAAATCAGCTCTGCTTGTATGCTATCCTCAGTTTTTAATAATGGTATTGTGGGTGGGGAAACTGCGGCCTCAAGGCCACCTGTGGGCCCCTCAACCAAATCCAAACTTCACGGAACAAATCCCTTCATTCAAAGGATTTGTTCTGTAAAATTTGGAAGGCAGCTGTGCTCACCACTGTACCACCAACGTCACTGGGCAATTGTTCTGTAAAATTTATATTCAGTCAAAAGGTCACACTCAAGGATCCAGAAGGCCACATAATGGCTCCAAGGCCACAGGTTCCCCATCCCCTCTCCTTATCTTCTCATAAGCCTCCAGAGAATGGAGTTTTGCAGCTTCCCCAAACCTCCGAACTCCCTCAAAGCCTCTTGATTCTGCTATCTTGCCACTTGCTCTTGGATGTTTCCTTACATGCCCTGCCATGTGGCTGATCTACTGGCTCTGGTCATCCCTAGAATTTGTTATGATACATTGATTCTGGTGTTTGATTCAACTAGAATACTTTGATTTAAATAATTGTATTAAAGTTCCACTTGATGAGATCTCCAAGGATGATAACTTGACTGTAGCATAGCCTGAGAAAATATAGAGATCTACTATGCAATAAAAACAAATGTCAATAACTCTATCAGATATTATAAAAAGGTATAAATAACTAATACAAGATGTTGTAAAAAGAACAGATAAGATAAAATAATAGAAAATTATACATCTTTGGTCTTAAGAAAGTGGTTATTATTCAGAAATAAGCCAAAGAAGTGTGACTACTATTTTTAATCTGTCTTTTCTGAAATCTGGGAAATGTATTCTGTGTCATACCCTAAAGGAAATATTTTTGCAATGGAATTGAAAGCAAGGAGAATTTACTTTAAAGGGTGTGCTAGTAGAGAAAAGCATGGAATAGGCCAACATGCCATGCTGAACACAGCACCTCAGAATTTTATGTGTTGTCTTCTTTAAAGTATTTTTCATTACAGGTTTCCAAAAAGGGTGGTTTGCATCAGGTATAATTTTCTGTATTATAGGCACAGATCACAATGCACAGAGCCCCGTCATCCTTTTTGAAAATTGCCATAATGATCATGTAGCCCATTTACTGGTGCATGCGAAATGTTCAGTGAACTCTCTGCAGACATCATATTTTGTAAAGTTCCTTGACGTTAACATCACACCACTCTGGTATTGAAAGGTAGCCATTTAGTGACTGCCCTCTAATTTATCTTTTACTTCAGTCATAGTGTTTTTCTTCATCACTGCTTGTAGTGTTATTTTTTTAATGTGTGTGGGCCCTCTTATTTTTTCAGCTGTTAATATTTTTTCTTAAAATTGCAATTTAGAGATTATTAACACCAGTTTTATCAAAAAGTAAAGATACTATATAAGAGGAAAAGATTATGAGTATTTACCAACAAAAATTTTTTTCAGGTATACACTATAAAAGGTGCAAATAATTATTTAAAGAACAAGTTTTAAATAAAAATTGTTTTTTCCTTAAACATTTTTAATCTCTGAAAGTGGAAAATATTATCAAATTTACTTTAATGCCTTCTTTGAATTCTTCAGTTTTTTTAATATTTTATTACCTAAATCAAAACAAATAAAGGTTATATCTAGTAGCCACACAGCAAGATTTTCCAAAATTAATCACAAAAGTGGAAAATCTTTTTCTCTTTATTCTACTCAAAGTAAGCAAACAGTAGTTCATTCATTCATTTGACAAACAGTTATTGTGTGGGCACCGTATTCCAGACACCATTTTGTTTTCAGGATTCCGAAATGAATTAGACACTGATCTGTTTTTGAATACCTGCATGCAAAAGCAAATCACTGTGCTAAATAATAAATTAAATCATATTATGAGTTCCTTTAGTCTACAATATATCTAAATAAAAATATATTAAGGAAAAAATAAATGCTTCGAATTTTTGATACTAGGTTATTTTGAATATATTTAAATGACCCAGATAAAATAATAATTTGAATTACTCTTTCAAGATAGTGTTTTGTTGCCATTTGTGATATACAATGATAAGGTGTTTTTGACATTGGTGTAGAATTAAATAATAAAAGTTATGGAATTATTCCATAATCAAGGAAATAATTTTGATACTGCAACTACCTAAAAAAATTACCAGAAATCCTACTTTTTATTGCAAGAATAAAGCAATGAAAGGCAAATTATTAGGATTTTTTTGGTAGTCTTTACTGTTGACCAATAGGGCATGTCACCAAACTTTGGTGTGCCCTAACTTCTTTCTCTATCACAAAGTTGATTTCCCTTTTCAAAGAATACTCTGAAGACTACTCATCAATGACAATACGATGTTATGTTAAACTCAGGACTTTGACTCAGGCAGCCTGAATCCCAGTCCTGATTCTGCCATTTAATATCTGTGAACCCTCTGCTAGTTTCTTAGCCTCTTGATTTGGCTGAAATTAAATAAAATTTATATTGAATAAATGAAGGTATCCAAAGGTAGGGAAGTCCCCAGACACATTGCAGAGATCTCTGTCTCTATTTCTCTCTGATATAGTTGGCTCTACCCTCCTACAGTTCTTTGATATATTTGCAACAGTTCTGGGCATATGTTGACAGAAAGTTATCCAGAAAAAGAAAAGGAACTGCCTTTATTTCTGTCTTTGCCCGGAAACCTCCCAGAAGACTTCCCCTGTGTCATTGGCCAGAATTAGGTCATATGGTCATTCCTAAACCAACTGTGCCAGGGGAAAGTGATTTCCTCTCATGTTTACCTCATCAGGATCTATCACTGGAGCTATAGATGAGGTCAGATTTCTCTGAATCACATGGCATAGAGTTTGATTAGGAAACTTAAACAAAATTTAGGTTCCGTTAGGAAGAATGTGTAAATGATTAGATAACCAACATAGTGCATTACCTATTTGTTCACTACCTATCAAGGAAGTTGAAGATTCAATATTTTTATCTTCCACACACACATACGCACGCACACACACACACACACACACTCCAACTCCAATTCTCCCAATGTGTGTCACGACTTTAGTTAGATTAATATCTCGTGTTTTCATGATTAAGGTTGTGTAAATAATATTCTCTGTTAAAGCTAAGTAATTTACTATGATTTAATTTCATTTCTTATATGCTTTCTGCTTTTCCTAGGATTAATAATTACCTTTTTTATTTCTTTAATATGTAATGAACTATCGTTAAATCCTTTATTTAATTGCTTAGTTTTCTATGTGCCATCACTACATTTTTATTCCTTGAGATAAACTGTAAAAGTTCAGCCAATGTGATCTATCACAAAAAGCAATTTCTTTTTCTTTTTTCTTGGAGATAACTCGCCTAGAGCAAACCTTCATCCTGTTCCTAACTGAACTGGTTGAGTTGCCTCCTATTTCCATGGGATTTCTCTTCACTATAATCTTTGGAATTTATTGGTTTCTCCCTTTTATGAAATCCCTAGTTCCCCAGTTTATTCCATTGTTTTGGTAGAACACATCTTCCAGTAACTTCCTGAGACAAGATTCATGAAAAGTAAGTGTTTTGAAACTTTGCGTGCCTGAAAATCTCTTCAGTGTACTCTCATACTTTAAATGCTAATTCCATTGAATGTAGAATTTTAGATTGGATGTTACTTTCCTCCAGCATTTTGGACTGATTGCTCTTTTGTCACAATGACTTCTGATCAATCCTGTGTTTATTACCTATTTCTTCCTCCCTTCCTCTCTCCCCTTTCAAATCTTTTGTGTCCCTAGTATTCTAAATTCACAGTGACATAATGACGCATCTTGGGGTAAATCTTGCTCTGTGTACTCTGTGGCAAATTTCTTTGAAAAATTTGCTTCACAATTTTCTCTATTTTCTGTCCTACACTGATCCTCTAATTTCTTTGCCTTTTCGTTCTACTTAGAAAGTTCTTTAAATTTGTCTACCATTCTCAAATTTTTGATATCATAATTTAAATTTTAGGAGACTTTCTTATTTTCTGAATGTTCATCTTGAAATACCTTTCCTTTCTTTTCTTTTGAATACATTTTCTTTCAATTCTTCAAATATAGTGTTTTCACTTTTTTTGTAGTTTTCTTATATTTCATGCCCGCACTCGTTTTCTGCCAGTTCCTTTGTTTTGGCCACTGTATTTGTGTAGAAGTTTGCCTCAAATGGCCTGATTGTCCTTGGCTTTCTGTTCATATATGAGTGAGGTGTGCAAAAGATGACAGAGCGCTCTGTGTGCAAAGGTGGGGCTTGTCAACTGGTAGACATTTTTAAGGTGATGGGAGAAGGGGAGACCTGACCAATTTGTTTGGGGAAGGTTCCAGATGTCAGTCAGTGTGTCTTTTCTCTTGATGCAACTTTTCTATGGAAGAAAACTTCCCGTCTCCTGAATGTAGGAGAGATATGACTTTTAAACCTGGCTGTTATATTCTGGTTCCTGAAGAGGGTGGAACAGAGGAATCATGTGGATCTTACTTTTCAGTAGGTAGAGATTCATTTAACTGTCATATTTTCAGTATGTTACCTTATATTATATGCATCTTATGTGTGTTCAGGAGTCTATACCATTCTGTTTCATATTCTGCTGAAAATAAATCACCATGTTACTAAGGGGTGGAGTCAAATGAGGGATAATTTTCTGGCCATGCTAGGTGGGATAGGGGATCTGAGGCCTAAAGACTTCCTACACAAACTTTAAACCAATCCTTTTGCTTGTAGCCTTATCAAATAACCTCACATTTCAGGTTATATGATAGCTCCAAATTCTTAGCCTTTTTCTAGCAAGTAATGGTTTGTTTCTCACTGGAATTCTCATCTGCAGGCATTCATGTTTCTGAAAACTGTATGTGCAATCTGAGTGATCAACATATTAAACATATATCCTTTAAAAACCTTATCATCAAAATGAACTCAGTCACTGAAGAATGAGTTTGGTGGTGTCAACATTCCATAACATGTCTGATCTGTTTATTTTACTGTATCTATGTAATTATACCTCAAAATTTGAACTTGATCTGTGGAAATGAGGTGATCTGGGGAAAAAACTGTTTTTAAGAGTTCTTTGTAGATAGTCTGTGTTTGTTTTATCTGTTAATAAGGACATATCTGTGGTTCCAACTAAACTACTCTGCTTTATTCATGCTTCCTTTTGAAGAAATAAAATGTGTTAAGAACACTTTAAATTGATAGATGTGTTTCTCAGACTGGATAAAAATATCTTTTATTAGACCATTTTGATGTTTTGTTAAATACCAAATGTATTACTTCATTTGTAAAACTCTGGACATTGTATATATCCTAAGTATTGAGTGTGTTGGACTAAACAGAAGCATTTCCAGTCCTCCTAGAACTTCCAATCTATCAGAGAGTACAATGGTGAAAAAAGGAATTACGAACATGATAAATGTGATGAAAGGAGGAAGCACAAAGTACTTGGGTATGGGTGGGTGTGGATGGAGGGCTAGCCTAGTCAGTCATATGATAAGAAAATGTTTAAACAAAAACGTGAAATGTAAATAAGATTCACTAGATAAAGGAGGAGTTAGGGAGAGGGTGTTCCAGAAATTTGCAGAGTGTAAGGCAGGAGAGGAAATGCAAATTCCTGACCAATAGTGAGCAAGGTGGTAGGTGAGAGGAAATGGGACTGAAAAAGCAGAGTGGAGTTGGATGGGTGGTTGACTGAGGGGATCTGGCCTTTATATCAATGTCAGTTGGAAGTCATTGAAGAGTTTAAAATACAAGAGAGACATAATCAGATTTACTGTTGAAAGATATCCTCCCAATTGCCATGCAGAGAATGGATTGGAGAGGTCACTACCTTTTGAATATGGTCCGAAGACAGTACAAACTTATCTCTTTTTTTTTTTTTTCTTTCCGTAAGTGAATGGAATTAAAATAAGATTCTGTTGGCTTTCATTATGGCAGATATTTTAAAGAAATGATCTTTTTTTTCACAATAGTTGCTAAAACCCTCTCTCACAGCAAAAAGGTTTGACCCATAGAACAGAGAATGAAACAGAACCAGCTTTAGACTCCCTGGTCTGGGCAGTAGTCCAACACATGTTGTCTAAATACATTCAGAAATAGCTCCTTAATTACATAAGTATAATTACATAACTTTCCGGAGACTTCTGTTATCATAATTAGCAAGAATTAAAATGGATATAAATATTATAAATAAATTTTATATGTAATATTTTTAAATCTATTAAGAATAGTGGAGTAAAGCATCCAACTTAGCAAATAAAGCATTACCAAGTAGCATTTGTTTGCGATGTAAGATTTACGTTCAATGTTGAGACACCAATTCCTTAATTTTAAAATGGGAAAGCATCCTATATTTATTTAATTTTGCAAAAATTTCTGTACTAAAAAGTGTTTTATAGCATGAAAATATTTTTCTATTTATATTTAAAATAATTTTCACACATAATTTCAAGCAAATTTATAAGCAATAAAACAACACAGCATACATTACAGAAAACTCTCTTAGATTTAGAAGCAGAAGATTTTGTGGCTGCAGTACAAATAAATTTTATGCACAAAAAACCTGGAAGGGAAATATTTTAAGTTGAATGATAGCCTTGTTAGGAGTGTTTCTAATAAGATTAAAATTTAAGGTTTTATATAAAGTAAAATTTAAAAGCTTGATTATAAAATAATTTAAATCTTTTATAAACTCCTCATAAAGTTCTCATTAAAAAACCTGTAACTTCCAGATTGTTTAGATCCTCTCAGTTTAATGTTAAGGGCTATTGTAGTCCATGTGATTATTAGAATATGTAAGTTTGCATTACCAAATTCCAGACAGTGACAACTATAGAAATGTGCATGGTGGCACTGTTCATTTGTTAGTCCTATAATAGATGGAGTAGGATGTTAAATTATACATGTGCAGTGCTAATATAATGGCATCACCACATCTTAAAATCCAAGTATGTAACATAATATGACTAACAACTTTTTTAGGCAGCACATGATTTGTAACTCCATCTGTGTATTCAGAAATCTTTGGAATGTTTTTAAATTATTCTAAGTGTAAATTTTGCTTTGTATTAAGTCAAAAAAATCTAACTGAAAGACATAACCACAATAGTGGCTCAAAATCAGTGTCTGTTTCAATAAAAGCTATTTCTTAAAACATATAATCTTCATAGCCAACAGAAATCAGTTTTTCCTTAGTCTAAGCTCAATCCAGTGTTTTCCCTATGATGATTCTAAGTGCTGATGCAGGAGAAAAGATCCACAGAAAGTGTCCCCCTTTGTTTAATGTTTGCATTAATTTACTCTTTGCAGTAGTTTAGAAAAATACTTTCAAAAAATTTAAAAAGTCCAGTTTCCAGATTTAATTAAGAAACCAAGATACATATTCCAATTGTAAGATAAATCTATGGATGATCTGTTGTACTAGAGCAACATGATACTGAGAACCAGGTACTCGCAGTATACTAGAGTCACCATCAAGACAGTCTAAGTCAATAGTGTACACTTCTTGTCAGGTGTTGCTGAGACTTTCATATGTCTATTTACAAAAGAAATATTAATGTGACCTTTTATTGCATCATTTGAAGTAAGTTTGATTATGGTCTCACAGTAGTGTGAAGAAGTTGCTGTGAAACATGAGGCATAGGTTTAACATTTCCCTGAATCATCACAAGACTCTGCTAATACAATTTGGGATCATTTATGGTGTCACTAATCGCTTTGCACATTTCAGCAATAAAACATTTAGCCTCTTTTAGAGGGATGTAGCTGATGTGAAAAGTAAGATGATTTCGTAATGATCTGTAAAGTCATCTTTTCTTCCTGGAGATCTTCTGCTTCTCCAGTTGAGTTCTCACCTGAAAGTGCCTTTTCTCACCTCCTGGGCCCCTGACATGTGGCAGGCCCAGAGCCACACCACGGCCTTTCACTTGCCTCATAGTTGGAACAACTCACAGCTAACTGCTCCCATGAAAATGTTTATAATCAAATTGAATTATGAATTAAGTTGATATAGCATTACTTGATATTTTCATGGAATTGCTTGGAAGGGGTTTGACTTCTCCGGTTGAGTCAGAAACAAGGTAGAGCCCAACATTTATTTTTAAAGATATATCAATGCAATTTTGTTTTAGGGAACTTTGGATGCTAGCATGAAAGAGAGATCTTTGATCAAATGTGAGTTTCCAACCTTCCAAATAGTATAACACTTGCTCTATACTTTTAAGCCATATCCTACGTTAGGAACAATCACATTGCTTTTAATCAACAATGGACATGAAGAAGAATATAGATAGTGACTTTTCCTAAATAAAAAAGTACCCTTTAATTTTCTGTTCAGTTTAATAAGATTTACCTAAGATGTGTAACTCCAAGTAATTATTACCATTTTTATAAGACAAACTTTTCCTCATTTTTTGCTCATTTTTCTAAATACAATCTGAATGAGCAATATTTAATAACAACAAAAAACTATTAAGTTCTTTCATGGGAAATTTCAAGAATTTGAAAATTCATTTTTGACCTTTGCCCACATAGGACTAGATGCTCCTGGGAAGCTTTCTCTGCTATGTCTACAATGGCTTGTGCATTTCTTTACCTCTTTCCTGAGGGTCCAACCCACAATCTCAATCTCAAAAGAATTCTTGTCCTTTACTTAATATAAAAAGTGGAAGCCATCACTATAAATAAAACTTTTAAGCTAACTTCCCTTCCTATTCCCATTGGTCCAACTGTAGATGTACCTGCATTTGTTGCCATCAGTGACTCTCCAGGAAGGTCTCCCCACCCATGCTCTGGATCCAGTCACATGCAACCTCGCACACACCATATCCTGTCAGTGGCTCTCTCTCCTATACCCTCCACACTTCTCCCTCCTTATGCTTTCTTAAAATCACTTAAATATACTACCTTTTCTGTTAGAATAAAAGCAAAAGTCCCACTTCTTTGACCCTACATATCTACCCATACATCCACCCAATTTCTAGGACAGAGATGCTCAAACTTTTTGGTTTTACAAACACCTTACATCCTTAAAACTTATTAAAGGTCCCAAAGATCTTTTGTTTGTAGGTTATAGTCATTAATATTTGCCATATTCAAAGTTAAATGCTTTAATAATATTTATTGATTTTTAAGATAACAACGTTAACATGTTAACATAAATAACATGAAAACTATTTTCCATAACAAAAAATTTAGTAAAAAGATGACAAATTCCTTTAATATTTGGTTTAATGGAACACAGCTGTACTCATACTTCTACATTTAATCTGTTGTGATGTTTTTGAAGTATATGAAAAATATCAAGCCTCATAAAAATATGCAGCAGAAAAAGACAGGATTATTTTAATAGCTTTTTCAGATAACTGTGGATATTCTTTTTTGATGACATATCAAAATTCGAAAAAGAATAGTTTCTGAAAGTTTAGTGGTGATGTGAAATCTGAAACCACGTCAATGAATGTTTGGTACTCTGTTATATGAAAATCCATTAATATATCTTGTATTTTGGATGGACCCTTTACCCATATATGATTTTGTAGCATTGGAAGTTTGGAATATATTGGCTTATTGAGTTGTGCAAATCTTCCAAATATACAGTGGAAAATTCCACCAAATACTTGTGAAATAATGAGAGCAAAAAAGGTAAATTATACTTTAATATTGTTATAAAAATAGCTTTGATTATTTCTAGATATTATGGTCTAGAGATTAAGGGAGAAGAATATGGTGTCAGATTAGTATGTATGACTATGAGCTCTACTCACCTTGAGAAAAATATGTGCCTTCATTTATCATATAGATATAACAAAAATACCTATATCATTAGGACTTTTTTCCATATCAGACGGGTAATGTGCTGATGTCATAACAATGTTTGAGGCAGTGGGGAGACACATCTCATACATGTGCATGAAAACCCAATCTCACACTTATGAACTACAAAAGGATCAGGACTGCTGTTATGTAACATGTTGGCACATAGGAAATGATCAAGAGTGATAATTCTTTTTTACGTTTTCTTTAGTTCTAATTTTCTCCTGAGCTTTCAATTCATATTCATGTTTCTATTTCAACACTTGTCTTCTCTTCTGGCATTTGACATTCAGGGAACACGTGGTCCTGACTGAAGAAAATTCTCAGGTTAAAATCTTCAGCTAAATCTAAATTGGAAGACCAGGAAATGGGCTAATTCATGCTTTTTAGGAAGTAAGAAAATGTCTAGAATTTGGAAGAGCAAGGTAAATGAATCCTCTAATCCCAGATTCTAAAAATTTCATAGGTGAAGCATATGACTTATTAAGGGAAGGCTATGACTTATTGGGAGAAATCTCTAACTATTCCTAGGGCCTCCTTAAGCATCTCTGTAATAGGAAGCAGAGTTTCTCCTTCAGGCTCCTTGAGTTGATGGAACATTTGAGAAAAGCATTATGTCTGCCTGGCAGAATAGTTGCATTTGGCTCCTGGGCCATAGAAATAGAGCTGACCAGCCCTTTGTAAGAAGTCTGGTTCAAGTTAGGTTCAAATTTCCTGTTTTGGTTACTATCACTGTGTAACAAATTACCCCCAAATTTGGCAGTACGGCTTACAAAAAACATTTTATTAAGCTCACGGATTCTGTCATCAGGAATTCAGACAAGTCACAGTACAAACAGCTTGACTCTGCCTCTCCATATGTGCAGCCTCAGCTGGGAAAATTCAGAGGCTGAGGGAAACACGACAGAGCTGGAATCATCTGAAGTTTCATTTACTCTCATTTTTGGGCTCAGTGTCTACACACAATCTCTCCATAGAACTTGAGCTAATTTGCAACATGGCAGCCTCAAGGTCATGAGACTTTACAAAATGACTTAGGGCTTTTAGCAGGAGTGTTCCAGAAACAAGCTGGAAACTGCATTGACCTTAATGTCTTGGCTTTATAAGCCATATAGTGTCATTCCCACCATACTCAGCAGGTTGAGACAGTCACAGTCACAAGACTACACATATCCAAGGGTAGGGGACAAAGACCCCACTTCTCTATAGGAGTAGTGTCACATAATTTTGTGGCCATGTTTTAAAAACTGCCTGAGTCCCAGACAAGGAAACTATTCCTAGAGCTTATGGTAAACAACAGTCTAACCCTGTGAGCTGGGACCCAGCGTGGGGAACAAAGAAGAAAGCAACAAAAGGCTTCAGAGCCTTGGGAGTTGGAGATAATCTTCAAAAGTTTCAGACTAAGCTGGATTGGGCTTGAGAAGGATCAAAGGTTCTTTGGTAACAGAGCTGGGTATGAAGAGATCGAAGGAAAAAGCTTGGAAGGAAAATGAAGAATACAGTAGAAATAAATAAAATATAATCACTCATAATCCAACTACCCAGAAGTAACCAGATTTTACATTTTGATGTGTTTCTTTTAGTGTTGCATCTGTACATATGGATGTTTGTGATTTATGTGTAGTGTATGTGAGCATGTATGTGAAGCAACATTGCAATGATGCTATATAATCAGTTTTATGTCCTTTCACCTGAAGAATTGGCTTACTTCTCATTGGCATCTGACTCTGAAGAGATTCACATTTCAGGTTTATTCACTTCTGCTAAGTCAGCTAAGTTAGTCTTGAAAGGGCCCCCTTGTGTCTAAGTTTCTCTGTCCAGTGCCAACAACCTGCCAGAGTTTTTGTTATTATTGTCTTTCTAAGTATTTACCAATTTGAAAAAGACTTTCCAACCCAGAAGGTAACAAAGTTACTAATTACTCCTGTTTATAAACCTAAGGTAAAAGGCTCAACTGCAACAAAGCTTCTGCCCTATTAAACAGACTCTGCCACCTTCCATCAATGTGCCATTCCTGATACAGCAGTAACAGCAGCAAAGAAGATAAGAAAAAGAAACTACCCTAACCATTACTCGTCTTTTATAGAAACTATTGAGATGACTCCATGTTGCACATTTGGCCACCTAAAGCAGTGGTCCTCAGCCTTTTTGGCACCAGGGACTGGTTTCGTGGAAGACAGTTTTTCCACGGACTGGGGCAGGGGTGAGAGGGATGGTTTTAGAATTATTCAAGCCCATTACATTTATTGTGTACTTTATTTCTATTATTATTACATTGTAATATATAACAAAATAATTATACAACTCACCATAATGCTGAATCACTGGGAGCCCTGTGCTTATTTTCTTGTATGTAGATGGTCCCATCTGGGGGTGATGGGAGACAGTGACACCTGAAGTGTGTTGCTTATGTCCAGTCTACTCCATAATCTTGTTTTGGTTGCTGTCACTGTAGAAAATCCTGCTTCACAAACATAGGATGTTGGAAATGGAAGCAGACTTTTCAGTGCTTTTGGGACAATCTCAGGATATTTCACCTTGACTTTAATCCAGAATGTATGGAGATTTGAAGTTGTCTCAGACATACTTGTAAGGTCACCATCATTTGTAATCTCAAGCTGTTGATCCTCTTATAGCATGGACAAAGTCAGTTCACGTGGTTTATTCACAAATGAGTCACGGATCCATTCCTTCCCATTTTCAGAATCTTTTCTGGTTGAAAAGTAATGCTCAAACTCTTTTGAAAGCTAAGATAGGTGATCATGCACCAGCTGGGAGAAAGAAGGCCTGGCTCAGTCTCTTTCAAAATCTCTGCTCATGTTTGAATCATGTCAAAAATCTCAATGTTGACTCATTGCCCCCATAATTCCAGTTTGGCTTCGAATGCAGCCATTTTATCTGCCGACTTGAACATGGTTGTCATTCTCCCCTGAAGTGACAGATTGAGTTCATTGAGCAGGTTGAATATATCACACAAGTAATCAAGTTTTGAGGTCCACTCTGTGTCACTGAAATGTGCTGCCAGCAGTGACTGTTTTTCTAAAGGAAGTCTCTGGAGTGACTCTCATAACTCAAAAACTCTGGCCAGTCCCAGTCATCTACCTTCAGAAAGCCATCTCACTACGGTGTGTAAGAGGAGATGTGTGCTCTGCATCCATCTCCTCACAGACCTGTGTGAACAGATGTGAGTTAAGGGCATGTACTTTAATATGGTTGATAATTTTAATCACATCCCAAAAAATATCATTTAGTTTAGGTGACATTTTTCAGCTAGCCAGCATTTCTCTATGGATGATACAGTGTGTAGACTCACATTCAGAAGCCACCTCCTTGACCCAAGTAGTGAAATCAGAAGGCGATCCAGTCATGGCAGCCACTCCATCCATGCATATACCAACACAAAATGACCATTTCAGTTTTCTTGATAGGCAATCATTCAAAGACTTGAATAGTTCTGCAGCTATGGTGTTGGTTGGCACAAAAGTGCATGTAACATATCCTCATGCACATCTTCCTGAAAAAAATGCATCACACAAAAACAAGCGTTGTTACCTTGTCAACACTGGTAGTCTTGTCAACCTGGATTTCATACCATGGTGACTCATTAATTCTAACAATTGTGTTTCAATATCCTCTGCTATTTCATTAATTTGTCTAGTTACGGGGATAGCCAAAAGAAGAACATGTGCCACCTTTTGAACTGTAATCTCTCCTAAAAGTTCACAGCAAATGTCCTTAGCAGCAGGCAGGATTAACTCTGCAACAATAGTAAAGGACTTCTTAGCTTTAGCAATGTGGTTGGCCACTAAGAATGATGCTCTCAGTGCAGACACATTTGATGAAATTATGGCCTTCAATCATTGCTTCTGTTCTTCGTGTTCACAGTTATTTTCTTTCGAAAAACTGTAAAGGCTTGTCTTTTAATGCAGAGTGCTTGGTGTCCACGTGGCAAAGAAGTTTTGAAGATTTTATGGCTTCATTGGATAGACAGTCACCACGTATCATACAAAATGGGCTTGGAGAATGAATCACCTGTTGCAATGAAACTGTAATCCAAGTAGGACTGTTCCTATTTTCTTTTAAATGCAGCTTTCATTTTATTGGCAATCTTAGACTCTTCTGTCTCCTCAGTTCTTTCCCCCTTTTCAAGGAGGCTCTCCAGTGATGTTTGTTTTTCACTCATTTTTGCTAGGATTAGCTTGTGGGCTTACCAAAACTGTGACTGAGACAAGTGTGCAGTGTGGGAAAGAGGAGCAGATGGAAGTGGCAAATAAAATAATGGGCGGGATATACATGGACTAAAATAAGTGCCAGGTTCTGACTTAAAGCCTGCCACCAGATGCAGCTTAATTGTCACTTGCCACTCACTGATCGGGTTTTGATACGAGTCTACAAGCAATTGATTTACTATGACCTCTCTGCTAATGATAATCTGTATTTTCAGCCTTTCCCCACTGTTAACTAGCATCACCGCCTCAGCTCCTCCTCAGACCATCAGGCAGTAGATTCTTGTAAGGATCATTCAATCTAGATCCTTCACATGTGTAGTTTACAGTAGGGTTCACACTCCTCTGAGAATCTAATGCTGCAGCTGATCTCATAGGAGGCAGAGCTTATGCAGTGATGCAAGTGATGGGGAGCGGCTGTAAACACAGATGAAGCTTTGCCTCTGCAGCCAGGTTTCTCACAGGCCACTGACAGATATCGGTCCGTGGCCTGGGGATTGGGGACCACAGACTAAGGTCTTATCTGATTTTCTTGTTGTAAAAAATATATGAAACAATATAATAACTCCTGTCCTCTCAAATAGTAGCTTCATTTACCAGCAAATATTTGTTCTGAGATTCAAAAAGAAAAATAAAAGAGGCCAACTAACTGCTCCCCAAGCTCCTGCGCCTGCTTCTGAGACACATATTGCATTCCTAACCTCAGCTTCCAAAAGCAGGAGAGCTCTTCAGAACAATTTGTTGAGGAGAAAAATTATTCCCAGATTTTTACCACAGGACAAAACTCTAGCCAGGAGTTAAATGTCTGTTGCTAAAAGGCTTAGAAGATTATAAAAGGAGGGAATCAAGCTAAATATACAATGTATTGCATTTTTAAATAAAAATTGTCTTTTTTATGGCCAACAGATATTTTCAAGTAAGTAGTGTCTCCTTCAAAGTAGCCGTCATAGCTAGGACATAATTATTCTAATGATGCTATTTTCATCTATATTCTTTTTAAACTCTTTTGAAATTTTCTTTATAGAGGCCATGATATTATTTTGCCTATACTTAATGGCATCTATCCAACATTGACTTAGTCCCTGCATCTTGTTAGTCACTGTTGTAGGCAGTGAGAATACTGCCTACAGAATATTTTGTGTGTAAATATGGCACACAAAACCTTTGCCTTTTCAGGGCTTATAAACAATATATAAATTATATTTTTAATGGCATTAAGTGCTGAGA
The DNA here is from genome assembly GCA_963575035.1 of Avahi laniger. Classification (NCBI taxonomy): domain Eukaryota; kingdom Metazoa; phylum Chordata; class Mammalia; order Primates; family Indriidae; genus Avahi; species Avahi laniger. Next base: position 18,035 of record CAUYSK010117102.1, read on the forward strand.
AGAAAGAGAGTGACTTGGAGGCCTGGAAACATTTTAGGTAGAGGGGTCAGAGCATGCCTTTCTGAGGGGATGACCTGTGAAGAAAAAGAATAAGCTACCTTAAGACATAGGAAGAATGATCTAGGGCCTTTTGAGGAAACAAAGCTTGCTTTGTGGGTTTAAATAAAAAGCCACTAGAAGTTTTCAGAGGGGAGTAATGATTTGGTAAATCTCTGAAAGTGAATTTGTGATAAGTTTGTGAATGTGGTAAGTGATTCCACTCAAGCATAGAGTTTACAGTACAAAATGGGTTTTGTAGTTTGGGAAGTGGGAAGTCATTTCTAAGAGATGATTTCCAAAACTTTTAGCAAAAGAGACCTTAGGATATTTCTCTCACCACCCTCACCACAAATAAGTACCTGCTAGAATAAATATCTTGTTAACACTGGAGATATAAATATATATATATATATGTATATGTATATATGGGCAATTATATTTATGAACAATTTACTATGTCTAAAAATTGAACATTTGAGCTATCTGTAGACAGATAACATGCTTACTCATATTGCTTTCCTTGTCTTTTTGAGAAGGTTAAATGTGGTGTTTATTTTTTTTTTAATTCTTCACTAAAACTGTAATAGTATATTTGAGACTAGAGCTTGCCCAAATGATCACACATTCAAATGTAAGCCCAAAGCAATGCAATCTCCTTGAACTCTAAAAACAGAACTGGGTTCTAGTTCACTAGGGGAACTTTAAACTAGCTAACAGAGACATGTGGAAACATGGTGTCCATACACATTTTTTCCCAATTCATTTACTTTACCACTCAGACTTTGGGTATCTTCCCGAAAGTTTGTCTATGACTCAGTTTTAGTTTCAAATGACTTCATACTTCCATCTAATCAAAGGAAGGGAACATGACTATTTAACAAATCCATGCTCTCCAGTTAGGATGCCAGGAGCCTCAAGGGGGCTAATCTTGTGGCTTGGCAATTTTCATCTTTTCTTTTTCCTTAAAAAAAATTGTTGCTTACAGTTGGCCTGCTAACCAAACATTTCTTTTATTCCTTAAGGGTATTTCTGGGTCCATTTGCTTTGATAGCTCATAAAAGATTATACAAGAGCCTGGCTAAGTTACCTTGGATAAAGCAAAACAAGCCTAGTTCCTACACTTCTTTCTTTTCTTTTGCCTAGTAAAATTGCTAAATTTTCAAAGTCCATTCTTATCCACACATATTACCTCATTTTAATTCTTATAGTAACACAGTTATCAAATTAATTCAGGCATTATGACTTTAATTTTACAGATGTAAAAGTGGAAGAGCCCACAGAGCTTCCTGTCCAGCTTAAAGTCACTTAGCAAGATGGCTGCTGGACTAGCCTCAGCCAAAGTCTGGGCCCCATGAAATCTAGTAGATTCCTTCTACTACATCACAATGTCTCCATAGAAAACACCCAATACCTACCAGATACATTCTTGCTCACAATTTAAGCATTTGTCATTCTCTTATTGTATACTTGCTATCTGTAGTGGCAATTTGTGTGTTTAGTGGAGGTTCTAGAAAATGGAGTTTACAAATTGGCAGAGATAATAGTGCTTCTTTCTCCTCAATGCACCATTTACAGAAGGAAACTCTATGGTTTATTTTGAAACTGACACTGAAAGCAGCAGTCAAGAGATAGATTTACCCAAATTCCTAGTTTAACAATGACAGCTATACCCCGAAACTTACATTTCCACATGAATCAAAGCAGAATGATACATGGAGAAAGGATCCTAAGAATTCTACACACACGTGCACAGACACACACACGTATACACACTCACACCAGCTAGTCTATCTGTGCATTCTCTTGATGTAGAACCTTTTCTGTGTGGTTCAGAAGAAAACATTAGCAAAAACTGAAGTAGGTTTAACTGGTCAAAAGGAGGATGGATTGAGGGTGGGGGTAAAAACAATAGGAGTGGAGTTTGGGAGTTAGGTGCTTATTTGTTGAGACAAGTGAGAAAATCCAACAAAGAAACTGAGCCAGTTGTTAAAAAAGCCTAAGACTATTTGGGAAGGGAGATAAATAAAGAATATTTGGAGGTTTTATTGGCCATTAGCAAGGGGATTCCCCTTTGCTTCCTCATCAATTTTCAATCTCCTTAAGACTACTTTACATGCAGAAGAAATCTACATTGCTCTAAAGTGATTTTTAGACTACCATTATGTTGTTCTGTTTTGTTTGTAGGGCTGCCAGATTTCACAAATAAAAATAAAGGAAAACACAGAAAACCCTCCAATTAAATTTGACTTCCTTTAGGGACATTCAGATAAGCAATGAATATTTTTTTGTGTAAGTCTCAAATATTTCATGGGACACACTTTTACTAAAAATTGATGTCTGAAATTATAATTTAATCTGGCATCCTGTATTTCACTTAGCAACTTGGCTAACACATGAAGAAAGGGAGAAAATCTATTTTATTGGCTTACATGCAAATTAAGGGAAAGTTTCCTGGAGGCTTTCAGGCAGTAACAGCTGCTCTCAAACTTGCCCACACATTAGAATCATCTGGAGAACTCCAGATGCCAGTGCAGTTGCTGTGAGATTTGGCCAGGTGTAGAGTTTTTCAAGGCATTCGGGTGACTCTTCTGTTGCAAGGAGCTGGTGACTGATGTCCAGTGATTCTTAACCTGCCCTACACCTAACAAACACCGCGGGGACTTTTAAAGAATACTCATGCCCAGATCCCATGCCAGAACAACTAAACCAATGTCTCTAGGGGAAAGACACTTACGCTGCTATTAGGAAAAGTTTCCAATAAATTTTAGTGTTCTTTCAGGATTAGTTAGCCCTAAATTATAGCCTAAAAATGGCATCCTAGGGCGTTTCCAGCTATAGGAATAGCATTTCCACTTTTCTTCAATTTTTTAAATTATGAAATTAATATTTATTGTTATAAATTCAAGGAATGTAGAAATATCTAAAATGAAGATGAACTCTTCCAATTCTACTTTTTCAGAGATATCTACTGTTAAAGCCTTGATCTGTGTGTTTCCTATACTAAGCATACTATTGTTTAACTATAAGATTTTCAATCATTTACCAAAATATAGAGAATTATATAATGAATCCGCTCGAACTCTTGATCTATCTCCAGTAAGTATCAGTAAATTGGCAAGAAATTTTTTTAACATTTCTAATTGAGGAATAACTTACAAACAGTAAGTGTACAAATCTTAAGTGAGCACTTAATTATTATTCAATATTATATACATATGCTCATGTCCAAAACAAGATGTATACAGATTTCTATCATTCTAGAATGTTCCCACATTCCCTCCCAGTCATGCTATCCCAGTGACCACTATTCTGACTTCTATCACCATAGATTAGTCTTATCAGGTCTTGAATTTCATATAAATGAAATCATCCAGTATGTATTTTGTTCATTTTGGCTTGTTTCATTCCAGATAATCTATATTTTCATTTTGAGGGTGTTATGAATACAGCTTCTGTGAATATTATTGTACATGTCCTTTGGCAAACATGTGCAATTCTCTTGAGAATATACCTAAGAGTGGGATTTCTAGGTCATAGGATAAGTATATGTTTAGTTTTAGTAGGTACTTTCCAAATGGTTTTCCAAAGCGGTTGAAACAACTTATGAGATTTCCAGTTGTTCTGTATCTGTTTTGGATACAGACCAACTGGATTCGGATCCAACTTGGATGTTCCATCTTTTAAATTTTAACCATTCTGAGCAGATAAATTTTGATGCAGGTAAAAATTTATGTACTTCTGCCTGTGGCTTTCCCAGCAAATATAGGAAGGAGTAACAGTCTATGTGTTTTTAAACTGGCCTCTCTTATTTCCATCATTTCTTCCCACACCTCTCACTGCTTCTACTCAGTTGCCAACTAAATCCTAGATGTGAGCTGATAAACATGAAATAATAAATGAGAAGGAAGCAAGCATCATCCAATAGACATGTTTTTAAAATGTAACTAGCTGCCCGTATTTATATATCAGGAAATTCCACTTAATATTTTGGATTGCAGAATATGTTGAAGAAAAAGTAGAAGACAAACAACAACAAAAACAGAACAATACAAGTTGTTGGCGTTATTTACAAACTATTATCTTTCCTTCTAGGTATGTGGTAAGATTTTATGTTCTAGTCATTTGAAGTTAGACTATATGACTCGATTTGGCCAATAAATTGTGACTGCAGGTGAGGTGTATTACTTCTGGACAGAAATTTTAAGAACCAGTCAGTGAGTTGCAGTGTCCACTTTCCCCTGCCTTAGCACTTATGGAAACACGAGTCCAGATGGAGGTTTTGCCAGCACTGGTCCTCGAGTGACTGTGATGAATAAACATGTCCTGATGGCCCGATATTGGACTGATAGTGTAAGTGAGGGACAAATCTTTGTTCTTTTAGGCTGCTAAGACCTTAGGGTTGTCCCCCACAGCATAATCTAACCTACCCTGACTGGTAATCTGTCCATCAAAGTCCCACATGCTCCAATGGAACAATTTGTTGATGCTAAATATTAATATCAGCTTCTCCCTTTAGATACTCTGTATAGTCTCCAGTTTGCCACAGTCTCTGATAGTCCTAATTCACTATGTCACCTACCTGGCCTCTACAGGAATTTGAGTTTGTGATGTAACTGTATGTTCTGGACTGGGGACAAGTGTATTTTACTGGGAAAATCTAGTAGAATGAAGGTCCTATTGGATAAAGATGAATAAATTTTATTTTTAATAGACTTTATTTTTTAGAGAAGTTTAAGATTCATAGTAGAATTTAACAGAAGGTACAGTGTTCTTATATACATCCTAACCCCATAAATGCACAGCCTCCCCTATTATCAACATCCTCCATGAGAGTGGCACATTGTTATGGATTGTTATGGTTGGTAAATCCACATTGACATGTCGTTATCACCTAAAGTCAATAATTTACATTAGAGTTGACTGTTATAGTTGCGCATTTTATGGGTTTGGACAAATGTATAATGATATGTATCCACTATTATAGAGTCATGCAGAGTAATTTCAGTACCCTAAAAATGTTCTGTGCCTTTTCATCCTTCACTCACCACAAACCCCTGGCCACTGATCTTTTTTATTATCTCCGTAGTTTTTTTTTTTTTAATTTAGAGGGTAAAGTGGTTTTTTTGTTACATGGATGAATCATATAATGGTGAAGTCAGGGCTTTCAGTGTACCCATCACCCAAATAGTGTGCATTTACCCAATAGGTAATTTTTGACTCCTCATCCCCTCTGACTTTCCCTGCTTCTGAGGCTCCCAAGTCCATTATACCACTCTGTGTGACCATGTATACCCATCCTTTAACTCCCAGTTATAAATGAGAACATGTGGTATTTATTTTTCCTTCCTTGAAATACTTCACTTATAATAATGTTTTCCAGTTTCATCCAAGACAAAATGCATCATTTAAATGTTTTCTATGACTGAGTAGTATTCCACGGTGTAAATATATACCACATTTCCTTTATCCAATCATCAGTTGATGGACACTTAGGTTGATTCCACATCTTTGCATTTGTGAATTGTTCTGTGATAAACAGACATGTACATATGTCTTTTTGGTATAATGATTTCTTTTCCTTTAGTTGATATCTAGTAGTAGGCTTGCTGTATCGAATGGTAGGTCCACCTTTTGTTCTTTGAGGAATTTCTATAATATTTTTCATAGAGGTTGTACGAGTTTACATTCCCACCAACAGTATATAAGTGTTCCGTTTTCACTATATCTGCATCAACATCTATTATTTTTTGACATTTTAGTAATGGCCATTCTGACAGGAGTGAGGTGATATCTCATGATTTTAATTTGAATTTCCCTGATGATTAATGATGTTGAGCATTTTTTTCATATGTTTGTTGGCCATTTGTATATCTTCTTTTGAAAAACATCAGTTCATGTTTCTTTTTTTTTAATTTTTTATTTTTTTATTTCAGCAAATTATGGAGGTATAGATGTTTAGGTTATGTATGTTGCCCTTGCCACCCCCCAAGTCCCAGTTTCAAATATGTCCATCCTTCGGGTGGTGCGCATTGCACTCTTTGTGTATGCATATACCCGTCTCCTCCTCCCTCCTCCCTCCTCCCCCCTCCCCCCTGCCCAACATCCAATAGATGTTATTCTTATCTGTGCACTTATGTGTCGATCAGTTAATACCAATTTGATGGTGAGTACATGTGGTGCTTGTCTTTCCATTCTTGGGATACCTCACTTAGTAGACTGCATTCCAGCTCTATACAGAAGTAAACAAGAGGTGCTATATCACCATTGTTTCTTAAAGCTAAATAGTACTCCATGGTATAAATATACCACATTTTATTAATCCACTCATGTTTCTTGACCACTTTATAATGGAGTTATTTGGTTTTTCTTGCTGATTTGTTTGAGCTTCTTATAGATTCTCAATATTAGTCCCTCATTGGATGCATAGTTTGTGAATATTTTCTCCCATTCTGTAGGTTGTCTATTTACTCTGATGATTATTTCTTTGGCTGTGCAGAAGCTCTTTAGTTTAATTAAGTCCTATTTATTTATTTTTGTTTTTCTTGATTTGTTTTTAGGGTCTTAGTCATAAAGTCTTTGCATAGGTCAATGTTTGGAAAAGTTTTTCCTAAGTTTTCTTCTAGAATTTTTGTAGATTCAGGTCTGCCATTTAAGTCTTTAATACATCTTGAGTTAATCTTTGTATATGGGGAGAGATAGGGAACCAATTTCCTTCTTCTGCATTTGGCTACTCAATTTTCCTAGCAAGATTTATTAAATAGGGCCTTCCTTCCCCAGTGTATATTTTTGTCTGCTTTGTTGAAGATAAGTTGGTTATAGGCATATGATTATATTTCTGGGTTCTCTATTATGTTCCTTGGATCTACATGTCTATTTTTATACCAAGATCTTGTTGTTTTGGGTGCTATAGCCTCATACTGTAATTTGATGTCAGGTAATGTGATGCCTTCAGATTTGCTGTTTTTGCTTTGGATTGTTTGGCTATTCAAGCTCCCTTTTTATTTCATATACAATTTAGGATTGTTCTTTTCTAATTCTGTGAAAAATGAAGCTAGTATCTTGATGAGAATTGCATTCAATCTGTAAATCACTTTGGGCAGTATAGACATTTTAACTATATTGATTCTTCCAATCCATGAGCATGGGATGTTTTTCCATTTGTTTGTGTCATTTCTATCATCAGTGTTTTGTAGTTGTACTTGTAGAGGTCTTTCACCTCCTCGGTTTAGTATGTTCCTACATATTTTATTTTATTTTATTCTTCAGCTATTATAAGTAGTATTGAGTTCTTGATATGATTCTCAGCTTGGTCATTATTGATTTATAAAAATGCTACTGATTTGCATATGTGATTTGTATAACCAGAAAATTTACTGAATTCATTTATCAATTCAATGAGTATTTTGGAAGACTCTTTAGGATTTCTAGGTATAAGATCATATCATTGGCAAAGAGTGACAGTTTGACCTCCTCTTTTCTGATTTGGATGTTCTTTGTTTCTTTCTCTTCCCTGATACTTATGGCTAGGACTTCCAGTACTATGTTGAATAAAAGTGATAAAAGCGGGCATCCTTGCCTTATTCTAGTTCTTAGGGGAATGCTGTCAATCTTCCCCATTCAGTATTATGTTGGCTGTGTGTTTGTTACATATGGTTTTTATTATTTTGAGGTATATTCCTTCTATTACTAGTTTGTTAAGAGCTATTATCGTGAAGGTTGCTGGATTTTATTGCATGCTTTTTCTGCCTCTATCAAGATGGCCATATGGTTTTCATTTTTTATTCTGTTTATGTGATGAATCACATTTATTGACTTGCATATGTTGAACTATCCTTGTGTCCCTGGGACAAAACCCACGTGAACATGGTGAATTATTTTTTGATATACTGTTCGATTTCATTTGCTAGCATTTTATTGAGGATTTTTACATCTGTGTTCATAAGGGATATTGGTGTGTAATTTTCTTTTCTTTCTTTCTTCTTCTTCTTGTGTGTGTGTGTGTGTGTGTGTGTGTGTGTGTATCCTTTCTTGGCTTTGGTATCAGGGTGACACTGGTTCCATAGAATGAGTCAAGTAAGATTCCATCCATCTCAATTTATCAAAGAGTTTTAGCAGGATAAGTATCAGTTCTTTGTTGGTCTGGTAGACTTTGACTGTGAATCCATCCGGTCTTGAGGGTTTTTTTTAGTTGGGAGATTTTTTTATTACTGATTCAGTTTTGCTACTCATTATTGGTTTGTTCAGGATGTCTATTTCTTCGGGATTCGGGTTTGGAAGGTTGTGTGTTTCCCCAGAATTTACCAATTTCCTCTAGATTTTCTAATTTTTGTGCATAGAGGTTTTCATAGTAGTATTGAATGATCTTTTATATTTCTGTGGTGTCAGTTGTAATGTCTCCTTTTCATTTCTGATTGAGCTGACTTGAATCTTCTCTCTTCTTGGTTAATCTAGCTGGTGGTCTATTAATTTTATTTATCTTTTTAAAAGAATGAAATTTTCATTTTATTGATACTTTTTATGTATTTTTAATTTCAGTTTCATTTAGTTCTACTCTGATCTTCATTATTTCTTGTCTTCTGCTAACTGTGCACTTGATTTGTTTTTTTTGTTTGTTTTTTTTTTTTTTAGTTCCTTGAGGTGTGACATTAGATTTTAATTTGTGATTTTTCTGCCTTTTTCATGTAAGCATGTGATGCTCTGGCATTGTTTTTACTGAGATTTTCGTAGCTAATGGTGCCATTGTCATCCAGTTCAAAAAAATTTTTGATTTCCATTTTGATTTCATTATTGCCCCAAAGATCAGTCAACAGCAGGTTGTTTAATTTCCATATGTTTGTATAGTTTTGAGAGTTCTTCTTGCAATTGATTTCTAGTTTTATTACCCTGTTTTCTGAGACAATACATGGTATGATTTCAATTTTTCAAAATTTTCTGAGACTTATTTTGTGGCCTAACCTATGGTCTATCTTGGAAAATGTCCCAGGTGCTGATGAGAAGAATGTACATTCTGTGTTTTGGGGGCAGAATATTCTGTAAATGTCTGCTAGGTCCATTTATTCTAAAGTCCCTTTTAAGTCCAGTAGTCTTTGATGATTTTCTGAGTCAATGATTTATTTCTGTTATTGAAGTGTTGAAGTCCCCCACTATTACTCTTTTGCTATTTATTTCATTTCTTATGTCTAATAGTATTTTTTTATGAATCTTGTAGTGCATATATATTTAGGATTGTTATGTCTTTTTGTTGAATGGATCACTTTATCCATTATATAATGACCATATTTGTCTTTTTTTTACTATTGTTTGTTTAAAATCTGTTTTATCTGGTATAAGAATAGCTACTCCTGCTCACTTTTGGTTTCCATTTACATGAAACATTTTTTTCCACTCCTTTACCTTGAGTCTATGAGACCCTGTAAAAGTTAAATGGGTTTCTTGGAGACTGCAGATATTTGGGCTGTGTCTTTTTATCCATTCCACTAATCTATATTTTTAAGTAGGGCATTTGGGTCATTTACATTCAAAGTTAATATTGATCAGTGAGAAATTGTTCCAATCATCATGTTGAGTGTTACCATTTGCTTTCTATTCTCTCTTGTGTTACTGTTTTATAAGAGCTGTGAGTTTTTACTTTTGAAGTTTTTTACACTGGTGGGTATCAACTGTTCTTTTCAGTGTCTAGAAGACTTTTGAGCATTTCTTGTAGGCAGGTCTAGTGGTGGCAAATTCCCTCAGCATTTCTATGTCTGGGGAAGATCATTTTTCCTTCATTTTTCCTTCACTTAGTTTTTCAGGATGCAAAATTCTTGGCTGACAGTTATTCTGTTTAAGAAGACTAATGATGGGACCTCAGTCCCTTCTTGCTTATAAGCTTTCTGCTGAGAAGTCAGCTGTTAGTTTGCTGGGTTTTCCTTTGTAAGTTATTTGATGCTTTAATCTCTTAGCTTGTAGAATTTTCTCATCACTTTAACTCTGCCCAGTCTCATGTCTATGTGCTTTGATGATGTCTTATTTGCAATGAGTCTTCCAGGAGTTAGATGACCTTCTTGTATCTAGATGTCTAAACCTCTAACGAGACCAGAGAAATTTTCCTCCATTATTTCCTCAAATACGTTTTCCATGCTTTTTGCTTTTTGTTCTTCTCCCTCAGGGATACCTATGATTCTAATGTTTGGGTAATTTATATAATCCCATATTTCTTAGAGACTTTGTTCATTTCTCTTCATTCTTTTTCTTTATTTTTTACTGACTGGGTTAATTCAAAAGACTTTTCTTCAAGCTCTGAAATGCTTTCTTTTGCTTGTTCTACTCTCTTGTTAAAACAGAAATTCCCTAAATGTCCCTTTCATTTCCAGAAGTTCTGTTATTTTTTTTTAATATCTATCTCTTTAGTGAATTTTTCATTCATATTCTGAATTATTTTTCTGGTTTCTTTGGGCTGATTTTCAACTTTTTCATGTATCCCATTGGGCTTTCTTACAATCCATATTTTGAATTCTATATCTGACATTTTAAACATATCCTTTTGGTTGGAGTCTATTTGAGCATGTTGAAATAGGCTGTTTTATTATATTTATATTGCCATAATTTTTATGCTGGTTCTTTCCCGTCTGGAACCTCTTCCCTCAGCTCAAGACAGATAGCTTTGCTGTTCACCTTTTCTCCTCTGCTAGGAACTCTGCTGCTCAATGTAGAGTCAGAAATACACTACCTTTCAGCTATGCAGGTAGGTACCCACTATCATGTTGCTTGCAATTTGTGTTGGTTGGTCCTCTTACCCCTAGAAGAGTATTTGGTTGCAAGCAGCAGTGAACTGGGTTGGGCAATCTTCAACCCCGTTCCCCTGAATGGAGTGCTTGAGTCCTGAGGTACCAGAGAAGACCAGGCTAACAAATTTGCCCTTGAGCCTCCCTGAGTTCAGGCTCTGGCTATCATAGGGAAGGGTAGAGTGATCACCTGGTCAGGAAGAATGTTCAGGCAGGAGAAGGGCAAATGCACTGTGAGCCTACAACAAGAGGGGCAGGCCCCTCTTTATGAGGCTAGCAGAGGCTGATAGCTGTGTGGTACACCAACTGCTTTCACCCCCTTCTTTCCATAATGACAGTGTTCTTTTTCCTTCAGGGGCAGAAAGCTGCCCAGATGCCAGCTCACACCCTGGCCAAGCTGCAGCATAAGTGGTGTAGGCATCTCAATGTGCTGTGTGCAGGGCTACCAGACTGTCTGTGGGCTATGGCTGAAATGCTCTAATGGAGAAGGTGTAATTGTACCACAGACTTCCCTCCAAGGATGGTAGGCTCCTTCCAGAAGGGACAGGTAGCTGAGGGAGAGGACTGCAAACCCCACTCTCCCTCAGCAGAGGTGGTAGTTTTTGCTTTGATGCAGGTGGTGGCAGTGGTGGGCCAGACAAATATGTGAGTTCCAGTAGCAGTGGCAGGACGATTCTGGTGGGTGATGCCAATGGCTACAGTGTGGGGACACCACTTACAGGCCCAAACGTACAGCTCTCAGGCTGTCCTGCTCTCAACAACATTAGCACCAAAGCATTGCTCAGAAGGGATGGAAGGGTGGATGGGTCCCGCTCTTTGCCCATGAGCCCCAGGCACAGAGGACATGCCGCCAATGGGGTCACAGTCACCACTCATAGCTTTAGTGAGACAGCCCCTTGGCTCATGCACCCTGGCATCTCCTGGCAGCAGCAGCAGTGGCTGGGCCTGCAGTGGTGTGTGGAGGTGGGGAGGGGTCCTATTCTCTATCCAAGATCTGGAGCACAGAGGCTGCTTTGCCAGTGAGAGGAGAATTCACTCTCTGCTGGTGAGGCAGGGAGCTCTCAGACTCTGGAAAGTATGCATTTTGGTTTCCTTTGTCTCCAGAGCTGCCTTTTTGCCATACTGCATCATTCTTTTCCTGTGGGATAGTACTCCCTGTGAGCTAGAGCACTGGGGACTCCAAAGCACCCCTGGTCCAGCCAGTGCTGTGCCACTAAAGCCCTCCAGGTAGACACTAGGGAATGTCAGAGGGACTCCCATGATATGGAGACACAGGGGCTGTGGTTCCCAAGGGAGGATGCAGTCACAAGATGGCATGTTCTCACAGTGGTGCCCTGCCAGAGCCACCCTGGACTGGGGTGGCAGATGAGTGACCCAGCATGAGTTCCCAGTCCAGTGCAATGCCCTGGGCAGGAGGGTCCAAATCATGCTAGTGTCAGGGTTCTTGTGGATAGAGGAGCTGTCCCATGGAAGAGATCACAGCACTCTGCAGCAAGGATGTGAACCAATGAAACTCTCTCACACTTTCCCCACAATACTGAGTGCCTTTGGGCTCCTGCAGATTTCTGCTGAGTGAGCCTCTCACGTCTTCTCCTTCTGTGCTTCAGGTGTTCTCTCATTGATATTCTATCTATCCTTCAGAGTGTTCTCTCCTTGATATTCTATTCAAAGTATGATTTTCTACTTATAATTTTGATCCTTCTTTCTAGAGAGGGTGGGTGTTTGATGTCTTTAGGCTGCCATCTTGAGACATCTTTGTCATGAATTTTAAATATATAGTCTCTTTGGTGGTATTTCTTAAGTCAGTCAAGTGAAAAATTATCGGGGGTTTGCAATGTCCCCAATAAAGATATCGGGGGTTTGTGATGTCCCCCTGGCAGAATGTGTTGCAAGAGATGAAACAAACAAAGACACAGATACAGAAATAATATTTAAGAAAGCAGGGAAATCAGGAAACCACCAGCACTCTGGTGCCAAGGTGGCAGTGACTAAACCCAGCACTTGCTTTTTGTTCTTTTTGCCATGCTGCAAAATACAATGATCTCATGTGTAAAAATCATGGAATACAATGATAAAAGGTCTTGGGACTTCCGCAAAAATCACAAGATGTGCTAGCTAATTTCCTTCTCCTTTCTAGAAGTGAAAAACACATACTTCTTCAGTAGGTACCATCTGTCCCAAGGTAAACTAACTAATTTTATCCCAAGCTGAAGCTATGTACATGGATATCAATCTCTAACTTCAGTAGCTGTGACCCATTTGAACAAGGAACAAAGAAACTACATGCTTTCCATTGGGATACTGGTTTTACATTAACTGAGGCATTGTTGAGAGAAAGGGAAAGAAGGAACTTGGCCCAGTGTTCAAACAATGGGAGTCTTAAGACCCTTCTCCCAGGCTGACATATGTCAATCTACCTCTACAGCCATGAGAAGTTTTCATGTCAGGCTACCCGTGGCTTTTCAGGCATGAGACCTCTTAGGCTCCGAGGTTGGAGCATGCTTTGCTGTACTCCCAGATCGCTAATATATGTCCCTAAACTAGGCAGTTAACATCTTCCCTTATTTCAGGCTTCTGCTCAGGCAATTCCTTCATCTCCTATCCTCTCACAGCCTCAGACATAGCATCCCTTCTTAATCCCATCAAAAAATGACTCTTTATCTATTCCTTTACTGAGGAAGGCCCTAATTCCACTGCATTGAAATTTCTCTTACATTTTGGGGAAATAGATGGGCAAAATTGGTTCATTCGAGAATAAAAACCGGGAGAGAAATGGTGGGCTGGGAACCTGCCAGTATGAAAGATACTCTTTCTTATTTGTATCTGAGTTTAGCCATCTGCCAATTTATAAGAAGGTACTTGCAAGTAACTAAGTATGCTTATACTCTGACAAGAATATTCCCAAGATAGAAAAATTTTAAAAATCGATTAGGTTATTATACTTAAATTTGTCAACTCTTAGACATAGTTTTAGAAATGAACATTTATCTCATGGTTTGTAAATGTAAAAGACTTATGTGTTGGAAGATAAATCTTTTATTGTTAGGTCCAGATTTAGATAACTGAGATCCAAATAAGATAGATATTTTATTTCGTACATGAAAATGTGTCATTGGACACTTTAGAAACCATATGGCAGCTCTGTGGTGGCAATATTGTAACTAAGAAGTCTTCAGCAACCCAAGTTTCTTCTGTCTTTTTCTACTATTCATGGTTTTCACTCCCAAGATCAGCTCATGGTCCAAGAAAGATGTTCTGGTACCACCCAACATGACATTTGAGCCCACAGGAAAGAGAAGAGAATCAGAGAAAGGCAAAAGATATGTGCCAATTATCTTTTAAAGAAGTTGCCACACTTCACTTATGACAGGCCAGAATTTTGCCATGTCTCCACACCTAGTTGCAAGGAAATATTTTGTTTATTGAAGGTTTCACTACAAATCTGTGAAATTGGAAGCTATAACATTAGGGAAGAAGAGCAGAACAGACTTGAGAAGACAAGTACACCTCTGCCACAATTACTCCCTACTCCTGACATTTCCATGTAGAGATAGTGCATTAGAGAACACTTCTGACCATTCTGTCTTCTCATTTACTTGCTTCAAGGAGCAGGAATGAATTATTCAATCAGCCACATGTAGAAGACTGAAACAGAATCTGCACCTCTCACCACTCACAAAAATTAATTCACAATGGACAACATGAAACTATAAGAATTCTAGAAGAAAATGTTGAAAAACTCTTACAGATATTGGCCTAGGCAAAGAATTTATGAAGAAAATCCCAAAGACAATCACAGCAACAATAAAAATTAACAGTTAGAACTTGATTAAATTAAAAGGCTTCTGTACAGCCAAGAAAACAATCAATGGAGTGAACAGACAACCTACGGAATGGGAGAAAATATTTTCATGCTATATATCTGATAAAGGGTTGACAACCAGAATTTTTAAAGAACTCAAACAAATCAACAAGAAAAATATTAAAGAATCCGATGAAAAGCCATGAACAGAAGCTTTTCAAAAGAAGATAGACTAATGGTCAATAAACATATGAAAAAATGTTTAACATCTCTAATCATCAGGGAAGTGCAAATCGAAACCACAAAGAGATATTTTCTAACTCCAGTGAGAATGGCTTTTATTGAAAAGTCCCAAAGAAACAAATGTTGGCATGGATGTGGAGAGAAGAGAACACTTAAACACTGTTGGTAGGACTGCAAACTAGTGCAACCTCTATGGAAAATAGTATGGAGATACCTCAAAGAACTAAAAGTAGACCCACCATTTGATCCAGCAATCCCACTAGTGGGTATTTACCCAAAGGAGAAAGTCATTTTATGAAAAAGACACGTGCACTCAAATGTTTATTGCAGCACAATTCACAATTGCAAAGATGTGGAAACAACCCAAGTGCCCATCAATACATGAGTGGATTAATAAAATGTGGAATATGTATACTATGGAGTACTACTCAGCCATAAAAAATGGTAAACTAATATCATTTGTAACAACCTGGATGAAACTAGAGACCATTCTTCTAAGTAAATATTGCAAGAATGGAAAAACAAATGCCACGTGTACTCACTATTAAATTGGAACTAATCAATCAATACCCATGTGCACATATGGTAGTAAAACTCAACGGAAACCAAGCAGGTGGGACAAGGGAGGAGGGGATGGGTAAATTCACACCTAACAGGTACAATGCATGCTACCTTGGTGATGGATACACTTAAAATTTTGATTCAAACTGCATAAAAGTAAATTATGTAACCAAAAGTTTTGTACCTTTCTAATATTCAGAAATAAAAAAAAATCACTTGCATTAGATGATAACAATGATCATTCAGAAAATAACTATAGACAATAATCCCATTTACTATAGCATGAAAAAGAATAAAATACATAGAAATTAACCTTATCTAGGAGGTGAAAGACTTGCACACAAAACACTGTTAAAGAAATCAAAGAAATGGAAATATATTTCATACTAAAAAAAAAAGAGAAAAAGAAACTGGGCATGAGTAGTTCAGTCCCTTCATTTTGTGTCACTTTGGGGAAGCAGTCTGTCTGCAGGGAGCATACATTCCTAGCTCCTCCATGGGGCAAGTTTTGTAGAGGCAAGCCTCCACCAGTGACCCCTTTGTTTTTCAATCTCTGCATGAGACCGGAGAGGTAATTCTAATTCTACATTATTCTGTAAACCTATTACTGCCACAGAATATGGACAGCCTTCTAAGAATAAAAATGATTTTGGTTTTCCTCCTGTGTCTATCTCTCGATGAAATTGATGGACAAAGCAATCTCTCAAAGCACAAGCTATAAACATTTTCCTTTTGAAAGTTATAGAATTATCACTGAAGAAAACAGTAAAATCTCTCCCTGATTTCCATGTCCAGACAGGACCTGTGACCATATCTCAAATGGGTAGCATGAACATTTAATAAGCAGAAACACTTAAAGCTATATAGAATGAAGAAAGATACATAGAGAAAACAAGGAGAAAATAAAAATGTAACTATTAGAAAAATAGTAATAACAAAGCAATTTTAGGAGACAAAATGAACCTTGAGAATGGCCAGGAATAATCTTCATAGCTGTCACCTGAGTTGCCAGACCTATGAATAAAATATTCCCACATCCCCAGCCATGTTGTCTATTCCACGACATCTGTCAGGTCAGCAGGGAGGCTAGGTTACATCTCGGCAGAGTTGTGTTTGTTGTCCATTAGCCATATTTCCCTTTCCATGTTCAGGTTATGGCTTGATGCTGTCTGTGCTCATCTAACAAATTTAACTAACAATTACGTTTCTTCAAAGCAGGAAAATCTATCAGTTAATAGCTTTTCACAGAAAAAAATTCTAAATATACATATTTTAATAGAGAAACTGAACTCAGATGTGAGTGGTGACTGCAGAAGGTGCACTCGTATCAATGTGTGAATGGTTACACGCGAACGGAGATTACCTGTCACATAAACGTTTTAAATGTTTTTGTTGTTACTGTTTTATAACATAATAATTCTCCTTTATACTTGGAAGACTTCTGTGAAATTAAACTGGTTTATTGAGTTAAAATCTATGAGTATGTGCTTAAAAATCATGTTGAACATTAGAATAATTTGAAACTAGGTTTTTTTATTGCTTAAAATATCAATGTTATAAAAGATATTTAATTCAGTTTTCAGAATCTTTGCTAAATTTTTGGTGTGATGGCGAGGAAACTCAAATAAAAGCAGAGATCTGTACTTTTAGTTCTGAGTATATTACTAATTAATTACCAGTGTATATTTGGACAAACGACCTGGGCCGCTTCCAGTTTCTTCATTTTTATATTAGAATGTAGAGAAAATAATCCTTGATGCTCCCCTCCAGTTCTAAAATCTGTTGATTGTATTCATTAAAATGTATGGATTAGTACTGAAAAATTCTTGGAGGAAAAAAAATGATTCCTTTAATAAAGAAATCCCTAGCTTATGCTGCCCCCTACTGTAGATTGCTTTATTCAGCTTTCTGTCATGGTTGCGGGGTAGAAGACAGCAAAACTAGACAAATATTTTGTCACTCTAAATACTCTAATTGCTTCTCTCTGGCACCCTCTATTTTCCTATTTCTGAAAAATCAAGAGTTTTAAAAATGGTCTAATTTCTAACTGTGTTTACTTTTACATGTTATAATGAAAAAATTAAAACTCAATTAAATTATGTTTAATGACTATTACCTAGGACAATTTGAGCAAACATGTTTTTGAAATGGTTTATGGAAAAAATTCTACAATTTTTCTAAATAAATGTGCCCAAGACTGGATTGCAGTAAAGCTGGTGCCATTTCAAATGCATGTCTTTTACCTAAAAACAGAAATATTAAACATATTTTAAGAGAATCTAGAATTCAATAATGTGATGATAGAAAGGTAATATTTGTCATCTCAAATAGAAAATAAAGATTTAGCTGTAAATTAGGTCTAATAGATAGTAACAATTTGCGAGTTCCAAAATTATTTTCTTATATTTATATTAAAGCATTTTCCCCGGAAAATTTCATTCTAAAAACTGTGTGCAGTTTTTAAAAACAGGTCCCTCCCATTGCTGGCGCTGTTGCAACTGGATAACCTTAAAATCTTTCTGCTAGAGGACACCTGAAGTCTAGCTGCAATATAACCAAAAGATATTTGAATATAAAATGTAATTTTTAGGAGAGTAATATTTTTTTTATTTTTTATTTCAGCATATTACGGGAGTTAAAATGTTTAGGTTACATATATTGCCTTTGTCCCATCCAAGTCAGAGCTTCAAGTGTGTCCATCCCCCAGATGGTGTGCACCACATCCATTAGATGTGAATATCCCTATCCTCCTTCCCCCTTCCACCTGCCTGACACCCGATGAATGTTACTACTATATGTGCACATAATACCAATTTGATGGTGAGTACATGTGGTGCTTGTTTTTCCATTCTTGTGATACTTTACTTAGTAAAATGGGCTTCAGCTCTATCCAGGATAATACAAGAGGTGCTAGATCACCATTGTTTTTTGTGGCTGAGTAGAACTCCATGGTATACATATACCACATTTTATTAATCCACTCGTGTATTGATGGGCACTTGGATTATTTCCACATCTTTGCAATTGTAAAATGTTCTGCTATAAACATTCTAGTGCAGATGTCTTTTTTATAGAATGTCTTTTGTTCCTTTGGGTAGATGCCCTGTAATGGGATTGCTGGATGAAATGGTAGTTCTACTTGTAGCTCTTTGAGGTATCTCCATATTATTTTCCACAGAAGTTGTACTAGTTTGCAGTCCACCAGCAGTGTGTGAGTGTTCTTATCTCTCTGCATCCATGCCAACATTTGTTGTCTTGGGACTTTTTGATAAAGGCCATTCTCACTGGAGATAAGTGATATCTCATTGTGGTTTTGATTTGCATTCCCTGATGATTAGAGATGTTGAGCATTTTTTCATGTTTCTTGGCCATTATTCTGTCTTCTTTGGAAAAGTTTCTATTCATGTCCTTTGCCCACTTTTTAATGGAGTTATTTGATTTTTTCTTGGTGATTTTCCTGAGTTCTATATAGATTCTAGTTATCAGCCCTTTATCGCATGTGTAGCATGTGAATATTTTCTCCCATTCTGTAGGTTGTCTGTTTGCTCTCGTGATAGTTTCCTTGGCTAAGCAGAAGCTTTTTAATTTGATCAGGTACCATTTATTTATTTTTGTTTTTGCTGTGATTGCCTTTGGGGTCTTCTTCATAAATTCTTTGCCTAGGCCAATGTCTGTAAGAGTTTTTCCAAAATTTTCTTCTAGAATTCTTATAGTTTTATGCCTTAGGTTTAAGTCTGTTATCTACCATGAGTTGATTTTTGTGATAGGTGAGAGGTCAGAGGTGTGGATCCTGTTTCACCTTCTACATCTGGCTCTCCAATTTTCCCAGCATCATTTATTGTATAAGGATTTGTTTCCTCAGTGTCTGTTTTTGTCTTCTCTGTCAAAGACCTGATGGCTATATGAGGATGGTTTTATATCTGGGTTCTCAGATCTGTTCCATTGGTCAATATCCCTGTTCTTGTGCCAGTACCATGCTGTTTTAGTTACTATAGCCTTGTAGTATGGCTTGAAGTCTGGTAAATTGATGCCTCCCAATTTGTTCTTTTTGCTTAAGATTGCTTTCACCATACGAGGTCTTCTCTGGTTCCATATGAAATGTAGAATTATTTTTTATAGATCTGTGAAAAATGATGTTGGTATTTTAATGGGGATTGCATTGAATCTGTAAGTCATTTTGGGTAATAGTCATTATAACAATGTTGATTCTGCCAACCCATGAACATGGTATGGTTTTCTACCTGTTTATGTCCTGTGCTATTTCCTTCCTCAGTGTTTTGTAGTTCTCCCTGTAGAGGTCTTTCACCTCCTAGTTAAATATATTCCTAGACATTTTATTTTCTTTGTTGCTATTGTAAAGGGTATTGAGTCTTTGATTTGGTTCTCAGTTTCACTGTTGTTGGTGTATAGGAATGCCATTGATTTCTATACATTGATTTTGTAACCTGAGACTTTGCTGAATTTGTTTATCA
>CAUYSK010117107.1:0-21079 GCA_963575035.1 Avahi laniger
GTACTCACCATCAAATTGGTATTACCTGATCAACACTTACATGCACATATATTAGTAACATTCATTGGGTGTTGGGCAGGTGGGAGGGGGGTTGAGTGGATGGGTATATTCACACCTAATGGGTGTGGTGCGCACCATCTGGGGGATGGATGCACTTGAAGCTCTGACTCAGGCAGGGCGAAGGCAATATATATAACCTAAACATTTGAACCCCTGTAATATGCTTAAATAAAAAAAAAAGAATCATTCACTTTTACAATAACGGAATCAATATTTTTAATTGTTCCCTTGTTTGGTATTAGGAAAGTTTCTACCCCCTTTGCAATCAATGCCCAGTAGGTTCAGAATGGTTGAGAAATATGCTTTTCTTTTTGTAAAGTGGGAAACATATGACTCCAAAAGCAAAAGTGGGAAAGGAAAAGCAGAATGATGGCAGGCACATTCTCCATTAGATCAATTTTAGGAAAGAATACATATGAACATTGAGGATCTGGAAATTGATTTCTTTAAAGTTATCCATACCCACATTCCTTTTGGATATTTTTTGTGTACTTGAAGGAATCTACAAAGTCCCTCAGTCTAAAGCCCTCTAAAATGCAGCACGTAAGAATTACTCCATCCTTAGAGTTCCTTTGGCATTACTGAATGGTATTCAACTGGTTAATAATCATACAGTAACTTGGGAGTTTTCCTGTATTTTTGATTTAGAGTTTTATGTATGTCATAGTGGGTTATTTAATTTTACCACCAAATATTTATTAGTCCTGTTTTCCTTAGATGATAAAGTGTCTAATGATTTAAATTAGATATTATTTATTGTCTCACCCATCGCAGTACTATTCACAAACTGAATGTTGTTTTATTGATTATTGGTGTCTGTTAAACCTGGTCTCGACTTTGTTAAGCAAATCCCTCCCTCCCTTCTGTTCTCCTCTCCTTCAAAACATACTCCTATACAGATTTTTTATTCCTAAAAGTGGTCCTTAGAAAAGAAGAGGTTCGGGTCTCTGTGGTTATGGTTTGACTCTGCATTTAAATCCTGGCTAATCCCAGACTAAAGGCTGATGTGGCAATCAAAGGGAAACTCAAGACAGCCTGAGGGGAGTATGACACTTTAAATTTGGGATATTTTCACTGTTTGTCATGATTTATAGGTAATCCACTACTGTATTTTGAGGGTAATTTATTATACATGTAACAAATTTTAAATTGTTATATATTCTTCATGAATTGAAACCTTTATCCATATTTGGTAATGTATTGATTAAAATAACCTTCCCTTTTTGTCTCATAGACCAGAGATCAGCACACTTTTTATGTAAAGGTCCAGATAGTAAATGTTTTAGGCTTTGCAGGACCTGTAGTAGTGTCGGAACTAATCAACTCTGCTTTTGTAGCATGAAAACAGCCATTAGAGAAGATGTAAACAAATAGACATGGCTGAGTTTCAATAAAACCTAATTTGCCAAAACAGGCACTGGCTAGATTAAGTTGTAGTTTGACAACCTCTACTATACACTATTTGACTGATATTAATAAGGCAATCCCAGGTTTACTTTGGTTACTATCTTTTTATTCTTTTTATATCCTTTTACTGGCAAACTTTCCATAATCTTCTATTTCAGGTCCACCTCTTATAAACAGGACATAGCTAGATTTTTTTCTCATCTACTCCGAGAGTCTCTGTCTTTTTACTAGATAATTAGTATATTTTGATAATGGAGTTATTTATATATTGGGACTTGCTAACACAATTTTACTTTTTGATTTATATTTATTCTACTGTAGCAGAGGAAAAATAATTTTTCCTTCTACCCATCTTAGGTTCATTGGCTGGGGCCCTAGAATAAAGGACAGATTAATAAGAAAAAAGCAAACAGAAGTTTATTAATCTGTATATTTCATATATATATGGGAGATACTCAGGGAACAAGTAATTCTCAAAGAGGAGGCTTAGAACTCTGGCTTATATAGCATTTTCAACAAACAAAAGTAAAACTTTTAGAGCAGTGACATGACAAAGGAAAAGGACTTTGAGTCTCTAGGAGTGGCAAGTTGTCGGAAGGCAAATACATAGTAAATAAAGGCTAGTTAATAAAGTTTGCCATGTAGATTCCCCTGGTGCCTTCTCCAGGCTGATAAGGGTCTAAATTTTTCTTTGGTGATCAACCTTTGTTCTTCCTGGTAGAGAGAAAAGAATGGACAGCTTTGCCTTTGTAAATTTATGTCCTACTTTTTGGCAAACAGGGAGAGAACAGAGAGCTTTCCTTATATCTCCTTCTTCTCAATTGCCTTCAGCTCAAAATAATCCTTCTGCCAGAGTAGCATATTTTGAGATGGCATATTCTGGTCTCTTATGCTACTGTAAAAAAAAGGTCTAGCCTGTTTTTTTGATAAAATGTGACTGATATGACTGGGGGAATTCTTACTGTTCTTTTTCTTCTGTCACTTTCACACTCTATCTCTTATTCTTTTAGAGGTTACTCTTGAAATTTCGCTATGCATATTTAATTTAAACCTACATTTAAATAACAATATTCCTTCCCTTGAATGATGAAGGGAACTTTAGAAGTTTAATTTCAATCATCCCTGTTCCTAGTTTAATTGCTATTATTGTCTAGTATTCTAGTTCTCTGCCTTTTTTCAGCTCATCAAATTATACATGATTATGGTTATTTTATAAAATAGCATTTATTTAAATTTACTTACATATTTACCTTTTCCTCCTTTATTTTTTCTCTTTGCCTTTCAAATTTTCCTTCTAGGATTATTTTCCTTTTCCCTGAAGTACATCATTTAGAAGTGCATTGGGTGTAGGTCTTTTTTGGTAAACTATCTTAGTTTTTGTTTCTGTCAGTATTCTTCAAAGGGATATTATTGACATTTTGAGTTTTAACATCCCTTACTATCACCAACTAAATGCTGGAAGCAAAATCTTTGGGCATTGTAAAGACCACAAATGTCTCTACACAAATGCCCCCTAGAGTGGTAAGGAAGCACCTGATTGTTGAGAATCTCTGTATGTATACAAATATCTTTATTTTCACCCTTTTTCTTAAAATAGAGCTTTGTAGTATAGACAATTCTAGCTTGACAGTTTTGAGTTCATCAAAAGTAAAGATTTTGCCCTCTAAAAACTCTATTAGGAGGATGAAAAGAAGACCTAAAGACTGGGAGAAAATATTTTCAAACCACATACCCAACAAAGGACTCATATCAAGAATACATAAAAAAGTCTCAAAACTCAACAGTAAAAAACCAAATGATCCTATTAGGAAACAAGCAAAGGCATCAAAACACATTTCACTGAAGAGGATATACAGATGGCACATGAAAAGATGATTAATATCACTGGCCATTAGGAAAATGTAAATTAAGGCCACAGTGAGGTATTACTATACAATTATAAGAACAGCTAAAATAAAAAATAATGACAACACCATATGCTGGAGAGGATGAAGAGAAATTATGACTATACAAAATGGTACAGGCACTCTAGAGAACAGTTTGGTGGTTTCTTTAAGAAAAAAAAAAAACTAAACATACACTTATATGACCCAGCAATCACACTGAGAAATTAAAGCCTGTATCCACACAAAAAGAAAAACTTGTACATGATTGTTCGTGGCAGTTTATTTGCAGTAGCCAAAAACTGTAAACTACTATATTGTTCTACAATTGTTAAAGGGTTAAACAAAGTATGGTACACTCATACCATTGAATGTTACTTAGCAATAAAAAGAAATTAACTATTTGGGCACATGGTAATTGGATGGATCTCAAGGGCATTCTGCTGAGTGCAAAAAGCCAAACTCAAAAGGTCACATATAGCATGATGCCATTTTTATAACATGCTTGACATGATAACATAGAGAAGGAAAACAGATTAGTAGTTTCCAGAAGTTAGGAACGTTGAGGGGTGAGGGGATGGATATGAGTATAAAAGGGAGATCTTTGTGGTGATGGAATAGTTATGTATCTTGATTGCCATAGTGGTTACCATTCTATATATTTGATAAAGTGACACAGAACTATATAAACATATCATACTAATGTCCATTTCCTGATTTTGACATTGTATTATAATAGTTATATAAAATATAACCATTGGATGAAATGGGTAAAGTGTACACAGGACCTCTTTATACCACCTTTGCAACTTCTTGTGAATCTATAATTATTTAAAATAAAAAGTTTAAAAAAATCATATTTTATTTTTCACTTCTAGAAATTCTAATTGGCTGTTTTCATATATGCTTTCACCTTGTTCATTTATTTCTATAAACATAAGTATTTTCTATTCTGTCCCTGATAATTCTAATATCTCAAGTTTTATATGTCTGGTTCTAGTGCCAGACAGTTTTTCTGATTCTCAGTCATGGTGCTTTGTTTCTCATATATTTTTGTGATTTTTAACTCTGAGATGTTCATTTTACTTAGAACTTTATTTTTGCTAATTCTTCAAAGTCTGGATTGGAGTTCTTCTAGAATAAATTTCTCTTTGCTTCTGTAGTCTGCTAGGGGTAGTATCAAACCTGTACTATGTTAAATTTAATTTTCCACTTTAGAATTTTGGACCATATAAGTAGTATGAAACTTTAGGGAATACTTCATGTTCTTATCATCTACAAGTAGGGTCAAAATAAGCAAGTTTTCTTTCTGTCTCTTTTTGTGGTAGGATTTAATTTTTCATTCACTACTATTCCATGGTTGTGGTGGTATATTCCTTTGGAGCTCTATGTATATGTGAGGGATGACTTACAGAAAACTCCACTTGGGCTGGCCCTGGTTCTAGCACCCACCCTATGTGCAGTTATGAAAGGATGAATCTCAAAATCTCCAAAGTTTGGCAAAACCCCAAGACTGAAAGCTGCCTTTGACACTCTCTCTACTCCCCTCCACCCCAGGTTCTTGGTTTAGTATTTTTTATTTTTGGCTCTTTTGATTCTCTACTTTTATTTGAGCTGAACAATAATGATGCCCTTTCTATTTTATCCAGCATTTTCATGTTTCAGTAGAGAGAGTAATTTATGCTATATAGTCTGAAATACAGCCTAAAATGGAAGTCTGCTAAATTTTCTTTTCTTTTATATGTTTTTATACTCCCTGTTTTGTAATCTCTAGCCTTCCAAAAAACACCACACACATAAACACCCTCCACACACACACACACACACACACACACACACACAACCCCATGAGTCACAAAGCAGTGCTTTTGTTCTATTCAGTTTTGTTTTAAATATTAACTATTCTTTGTTCAAACTTTGTGTCCTTACAAACTTAAACTAGACGATTCCATATGAAGATGAAATGGATATCCATGAGTAACATGTAAAATATCACAGTGACAATTTTAAAAAGATTTTTAGAAGAGGTCGATACGAGCATAAACAGAGATTTGATGGCAGGCAGATATGAGTAGAAAAATCTTTGCTAGCTTTCAAACGGGCTCATAGAGTACATTTGCAGTCAACAGAATAAACTAAGCAGGAATGTCTGGGTTTACCATGCCTGGGAAGGTAAATGAGGACCTAAGTGCCATTATTTATATCTCTCTGGGAAAATTCTACCTGTGATTTCTCTGGGAGACTAATATATAATGAGATTTCTTACCAGGAGAATCCAGCAAATTTGTTTGCTTCCCTGAGTCATTATCTAGGACGAGCTTCTCTCTGGCCTGCAGTGAGTACTGTGGTTGGATTTAATTGGAGGTAAAATGAATTCTCATTAAGCCCTTTAAGAGGTAAACAGCTGTTTCTTACGTAGCTCAAGTTCCTGGCTTCTGTAGATCTTTCTCTTCTTAAAAGAGTTAGTGGGAGTTTGATTAATGTCTTGATTAAAATGGTCTCATCTCATTGTTATGGAAAAAAAGTCAATTCATATTTCAAAACCAAAATTGGACTACCCCTCCTTTTGCTTTCTTCCTTTTGCTTCAGGTATGTGGCTATGCTTTGCTCTCTGCTAGGAACTTACTTGATTAATGCTAAATGTTCTCTTTTCTCTAAGTTTCAGAAGGTCCTGGAAAGTTTGCTAAGATTTATCTGATTAGGAAATACATTTTGACATTACATAGGTCTTTCAATTACATGACCTCTAACTATAAATCTTCTCTTGCCTTGAATTCTCTGGCAGAGGTTTCTGATAGTACCTATCAGAGGGTACTATCTGATATTTGTGCATCCCCTCTCCCTCTGACAAAATGAGTACTTGTTCAATAATGGACAGTGATAAAAACTAATAGTGTTTTGCAAATAATATTATTAATAATAGTATATAAAGCAGAAAAGTCAGGCATGCACAAACATTGAAAGAATAAGTAAATGGTAGCAAAAATGTTATTTAAAATTCCAGACAACTGTAATTGGAATATAAAATTACAGTGAGAGATACTAACAAAGAATACAGAAAGGTTCAGGGGGCAATTATGTAATGAGAACATAATTGGCAACCCAGAAATAAATCATAAAACAATGATTCAAATACATAAGCCATGAATTAAAGCTAGATGATGTTGTAATAATAATAAAATAACTGACATGTATATAATTTTTACAGGTTCCAAAGGATATAATACACAAATTAATATTTGATTAATTTATTCAAATTAACCCAACAGGTTAATGTGTTCATGAGATAATTATTTAGAAAAACTAGAATAAGCCAAAAATAAAAGAAGTAGAGTTGAAAAAGCTAATAAATTAAATGATGTTAGAAAATCATCACGAAGAGAAAATCTGTTCTCTGTCTAAATCACAGCTCTGATCAAGTTGTTTCACAGCAAAAAAAAAAAAATCCTCTGAAGGTCCTCTATTGCCAACAGGGTCAAGTTAAAAGTCCTTGGTGAGGCAGAAGAAGGTATACAATTTGTTTTCAGCTTACCATTTTAGTCTCATATTTAAATGTTCTTCTCATTTCAAGAACTTAACATCCAGCTACACAACTGCTCTACGAATACATCCCAGAACAGGTTATGCCTTTTCTTTTGTCTTTGTTGCTGTTTCTTTTTATTATAAAGAGAATGTAGTCTTGCTGTGAAGAATTAACATTGTTTAGAAGAAATATATAATATGAAAGCATGCCTTCATTCCTCTCCAATATCTCCACCCAACCTAAGTATCCAGAAATAACCATTTCTAGCTATCAACAGTTTGTTGGATATTTTTCAAGACATTTTCTATGCATACAAATTATATGTGATAAATAAAAATACACATTAACCCTAACCTTATGTGATATATTATATAACTGTAAGATAGTGTATAATATATATTTCATATATATATATATATACACTCTACAAATAAAATGAAGCCTTTTTACTACTGCCTTAAACTCATTACAATGTCATATCCAAAAGAAATTCATATTTAACTTACTAAAGCCTTGAACTCTAATATATGCTTTTACTGAAACATTTTGAACAGAGAATGGGGTGTGAGGAATAACATTCCTATATTCTCTACACACACAGCAAAATTTTCAAAAATTGCTCTTTAAACAATTCTCTCCCTCAAAGTCACCAATGATGTCTCTCTTTTTGTTTTTAGTTTGTTTGTTTTTGCCTCTCTCCAAACACTCTAGCCCACCTATTTCTTCTTTCTCCACATAGCTGCATACTCTGCCTAATATGAATCAAATTAGAGTCCCTAAGCTTATTTTAGTTATCATTTCCACCTATTACCTCTAAACAATACTACGAAGATTCAAGATCTGAGAGACACAAACGAATAAAAGTTCTCCTTAGGAAAGGGAAGAGATTGTGGGGCCAGGTGAAGAGTAATGGATTGCATATTTAAATTTTAATGTATATTAAAGTATAAGTATTTATGTGTTTTGTATATGTGTGCATTATAAAATTATTCTATATTTTGTAACTTTTATCCTATATTCTGTACCTTGATGTTTGATGTTTTGTTTAGCAGCCTTTCCATGTTAGTACAGATACATCCACCTCATTTCCTGAAAGTATTACATACTCCATATATTACCACGTGTGGAGGCACCATAATTATTAAAGCTTTCCTTCCTGGTAGATATTTAGCTTATTTTCATTTTTTCGCAATTATAAGCAGCGCTACTTCATTGCACACATATTTTGGCCCTCTTTTCCTTTAGAATGCTGTCCAGTTTGTCCTTTGTCCTCCTACTACTTCTGTATGTCAAATGCTCCACAAAATGATACTAAAAAAAACTTCTGTTGTCTGAATTTTCATTAAAGTTCCAAAGCTGAGGACAACAGGTGATAATTATCCCCATTGTCTAATTCTAGGGCCAAGATACTGCCAGGCATCTTCTCAGGGTTTAATAGGAAATAGATCCTCATTCCCATTACCCTAACCAATCCACAAAGAAGGAGAGATCACTAAAGAAAGGTGTTCCATGAAGGAGGAATTTATAAGATTTTAGTGAATTCTTGACTTAAAGGAGTGTATTTTCGAATTTTTTCTCTCTTGTGTTCTGGCCTGCTTTCAACTATTAATATCTGCTACCCTCTGTCTGAATGTTTTTTCTGAAGTTGCAGATGCACAGGGCAAGGTAAAAATGTTGGAGAATTAAGACCCCAGGAATGGCCCTCAACTAATGACCCTTTATCATTTGTGCATAAATACCTTAGTTCCCTTGCACCTCTAGTGTAAGAACTCTCATGCCTCCTGTGTTTCCCCAGCCACACTTGCCCACTGATGTAAATTTCTTAGTTACACACCATTTTATTGACTTCCTTTTTTCCCTTTCTCACTTTCTATCTTCCCTGCCCATGTTTCCTGGGATCACCTCTCAAATAAACTACTTGCATTTGAGTCTTCATCTCAGGGTAAGAGAATCCTACTTAGAAGACATTGGAGTCATCAGGAAGAAATGGAGATTGATATCTCACTCCCAATTGTGTGCATGTACACGTGGATGTGCATGTGTATAATGTAAAAACTTTATTTACAACTGAACTAGAGTAATGCCATTAAGCAGGGTTATAGATCTTTCTTAGGTATTTCAACATGTAACACCACATAATCACTTTGGAAAACTCTACTAAAGCTATACACATACTTGCCCTATGACCCAGCAATTCCACTCTTTGACATACCAAAAAAAAAAATGAGTGCATATGTCCAAAAAAAGATCAATATAAGAATATTCATAAGAGCTTTATTCATAATAGCCAAAAGATGTAAATAAGCCAAATGCTCATCAAAAGTAGAATGGATAAATAAGTAATGGTGTATTCATACAATGGAAAACTATACAGCAATAAAAAGAACAAGCTACTGGTATACGTAAAAACATGAATGAACCCCACACATATTATATTGCGTGAAAGAAGCCAGATAAAAAGAATACATATGTATGATTCCATTCATATCAGATTCAAGAAGAGGCTAACTAGCAGATGAAGATAGGAGACAGAATATTGGTTCCTAGGGGTGAGTGGATATGGAAATATAGACTAGGCAAGGTGAAGGAAGGAACTTTGGAAGATACTGAAAATATTCTATGTCTTTATCTGGCTGATGGTTACAGGAAGGGGAAAAGGAAGTTTGGGGGAAATGTGTACTCATACAGTAAAAATTACCAAGCTGCACATTTAAGATTAGCACAGTTAACATAGTTTACTTTATATCTATTATATCTCAAAGAAAATGAACTCCAACAAAGACTGGGTCATAAAAACATAGAAGTAATTTATCTTAATTACATTAAATATGGCTAAAGCCAGATGTGTTTCAGTGTTCAACATATGTGCGTGTCTAAAATGATCAGCCTTCAATAGACCTGATTGGTTGGCATAACAAAAATCGTTGGCAATTATACAGTCATTCTTTTGTTTAAGTAGCTCAAAGGCTTTATAAAGCGATCTCACGATGTGAGCATTATAAACAAGGTAAGTCTAATCAAAAGAACACTTATCTTGTATCCCAAAAGGATTAGTTTTATGAAAAAAATATTTTAAGACTTAAAATATGAATACAGACCCTTGTTTTTACTTATTATTCCACACAGGGGAAGAGCCATTAGGATTATGATAGGCCTGAAAAAAATTTGAGAGGAAATATAACCTGTTGATTAAAAGACTCCCCCACTTCCTACTTTGGACAATGGCCTTAGTTTGGGAATAATAGCACTGAGGATTAAATATGTTAATATGTTTAAAAGGCCTAGACTAGTGCCTGGCACATAGTATGTGCTAATACATGTTAGCTGCCTTTATCATTTAAAAGAAATCAGATGGCAAGTATAGAAGAAATTTGACTAGCATAATGTCTCCTTTCCAATACAGAAAAGTCTCAATTTTTATGACTTACCTTTGTCAATAAGAATACATTCTCCAAAAAAGAAATATTCTCTCGTGTCCGAATTCCTTAAAAACAGACTCTGGAGTTCTATTGCACAATAGGGTGATTATAGTCAACAATAATGTATTGTATACTTCAAAATAGCTAGAAGAGAGGATTTTGAATGTTCTTACCACAAAGAAATGACAAGTGTTTGAGGTGATGAGTATGCTAGTTACCCTTATTTGATCATTACATGATCTATATATGTATTGAAACATCACACCGTACCTTATAAATATGTACAATTGTTATACATCAATGAAAAACCAAATTTATAAAAAACAGAGACTCTATGGGTATAATAATCTTAGGACATACATGTATTTTGTCAGGCTGAGAAGTAAGCAGAGCTCCCCCAGCTGTGAGAAGAAGAAGAAATGTTTATTGCTGAATACCACTGAATTTCGGGGTAGTTTGTTAAGTAACATTATGTGTCAATAACTGACTAATACACTAGATAGCTTATAGTCTAGAGCAGAGGTTGGCAAACTATGCCCTGTGAGCCAGTTCTGGCCCGTGGCCTATTTTTATATGGTTCAGGAGCTCAGATAAGGTTTTTACATTTTTAAAGTGTTGTTTAAAAACAATAAAGAGAAAAGAAAGAACATGCAACAGAGACCCTATAGGGCCTGCAAAGCCTAAACTATTTATTGGTCCTTTACAGAAAAAGTTTGCGAATTCCAGTCTAGAGTAAAAGGTAAGGACGAGAAAAGAGAAATTCTCACCATGGCAAAGGAAGGCACATTTTTATGGACTATATCCCTGCCTGGATGGCTGTCCCTAACTGGACTTTGACTGTATTTTGCTGAGTGAGTAGAAGACCATTGCATTTTTGGGGGAGGCTGCGTGTGTTTGTGTGTGGAGGGACAGGAGATTGTAGAGATTTGTGTAGCCCATCAATATAAACAACTGCTGCCTGTGAGCAGTATTCCTAGGAGGCAGCAGTGTTCACAAGGATAACCAGGGAAGAGATTGGCAAAAACCTTACAAACTGGAAGTAATTTCTGCAGGTCTAACAGCAATTTATGGCCTCTCCGTTTCACTACATTTAGTTAAGAACAATTCCTAAGCTCTTCCTAGGTTTTTTTTCCTCCTGCAGAACTATTTATACATTTATTGTATAAATAGTTCTATACGGATCTACATTGATTTGATCTAATTTGGTAGAGCTGGCTCTCATTGAACAGTGAGCTCCTGGAAAACATGATGAAAAAGTGTCCTCTAGAAGACTGAGCATATGCTAGTACATGCTGCTCCTGCCTTTTGTTTGTCTGTTTTGACAGATACGGTTGAGTGAAAAAGTAAAGGCAATGAGAAGTGAAGCAGAGAGATTCAATAAGCAGAATCACATTAACAGAACCATACAATATCTGGCAATGAAAAGCAGCCATTGCCTATAACCAGATGTTCCTATTAGGAGACAAAAGAGTTCTCTATATACTGCCACTTTATTGGTGGGGAAATATCCTGAAGGAACATGGGTCATTATCTGTAGTGCTTACATGATAGAGACCAAAATTATTTTTGCAGAAAAATTTTTACTCCAACCTACCTTTGGTACTTCCTCCTACCAAAATATTGTGTACCGGGATGGGTGCAAGTAAGTGTTGCAACACAAGGTTGTTCCTTTATTTAAAAATCTAACTTGTATTGATTGTGTTTATAATATGTTATTTTGTTTAAATGTAATTTGAAAAGAGTCTGAAAATTGAATTCCTAATTGTGAAAGAGATTCAGTGCTGGTTGTATGTATATGTTATGCCTAAGAAATAAATGTCCCTTATAGAGAAGCCAGATAGCAGAGTTTGTCTGGGTCATAAATGTAGTTGTCTGACTCTCTGTGCCTAAGAGGTCTCCTATTACTGTTATTTTGTACCTTATCCTGGCCTTTGCTGACACTTCAATGCTGCCAATACAGCATTTGAGCCTGAAATTTGGTCTGATTTTTAAAAATCTGGAGTTATACACCTGATATTTGAAATTGCATTGTACTTTTATTTGGAAGAACAGATGGAAACTGCAAAATAGTTATTGACCTGAAAACAACATGTATTTTTTAAAGCAGGGACTGTGTGGATATAATAATCTGAGGACAGAAGTGTGTATTTTTCCAGGTTGGTATTGATGGCATTTATGGAAAGCTTTGATCTGGTTCTAGGCTCATCTTTGTGGCTCTTGTCACTTCAATCAAGTCAGTTCACCTATATTTTTCTGTAAGATCTAACTCAAGCCTTTGTGACGTGATATGATGGATACGAAAAAAGACCCTTTCACCAAAAATATATTATCAACTGGGTGCTTGAAGTGGAGGTGGTATTTGAGGAAAAGGAGAAAGCCTTTTTGGAGGCATGGACATACCCCAAAGATAAATTTCTTCAGTTTCTCAGTTTTGACTGGAGTTGGTTTCAAGTGTTGTGAGAGGTGGATATAAAAACTTGCCTTTAAACTTACCCCTTGGAGAATAAGGCATGATTTGTGATGTGGCTTGAATTCTCTGGAAAGATATCACATTAGAGCAGGAGGCATATTCTCAATACCTGAATACCTTTGGCATCAGGGTGGAAAATTTTCTGTTCCGGGAGGATAGAGTGCAGCCTTGCCCAAATGCAAGGAAGAAGGCTTGGTAAATTTCAAATGGCCATTCTGTTTCTACAACGTCTGGATGAATGCTGGTGAAGGCATGATGTCTGGGCTCCTAAAGGACTCTGTGAAATCATGGTTTCAATAACTATGCAATCACATTTTCATAATAAAACATTCAACATATACTTGATTGGCTTTCAGCCTTTTCATGTCTTAACCCAGCTTCCCATCCCCAGCCTCCATGTAATTTCATCTCATCCTATCATATTTCATTATTTTTCATTCTATTCCATCCCATTTCAGTCCACCCTTCTTCACATCTACCCATTGAATATCTACTCTATACAAAGCATTGTTGGGTGCTCTGAGATAGAAGGTGAACTAGTCATTGTAAAACCTTCAAGGAGCATAGAATCCAATTGGAGAGATCAGATCATGCATATGAAAAAAATTGTAGATAACACAGAGCCACACGCAACGAAGTGATATTTGTAAACACACATTCCATATTTAAGAGAAGAAAAATATAGGTTTAGGTGATCAGAGATGGCTTTAGGGCAAAGATGAGTTTGAACTCAGACCTGATAGATGAGAAGGTTTTATAGAGAAAGGGAACAGGGAGGGCATTCAGGATAACTGAAGTAATAAGTGAAGAAATGTACAGTTGAGGGAGAATCATTTTCTCTCTCTTCACATGCTTGCCACAGCGCATAAAAGGGTACCTTCTACTGTTCTGGGAGTACTGAGAAGAATTTTTTCATTCTTCTTCATTCCTCTCACATATTGTTCTCCATGGCAACAGAAATTCTTACCTGAGTGGTAGAATGGTTAGACTATGACAACCCTGGGTTCATGCTTTTCTACAGGACTGCACTTTTGTATTAGAGATCACTGGGCACTGGGTCTGTGTGCCATTTTTTGGCCCATTTGTGCTTCATAAGGTGTGAGGCAAGCCAAGCTTCCCTAAGTGTCTAGCTGAGGGTCTTCTTTGTACATCCAGTTCCCCTTGTGTGAATCTCAAGGTCTAGAGTTGGGATAAGGAAGTAGAAAGTCTATTCTTGCTTCAGATCTGAGCCACATTCTCTAAGGCATCTTTAGTAGAAATAAAGCTGGTATTTTAATCCCCATTCCATTCCTATATCCTTTTACCAATTGTTTCAAAATTCAGAGAGACAAAATATGAATAATTATCATTTGTGGACCACAGCATAATGCTTTCATGAACATAGAATGTTTGAGGTGGGTGGAAGTGGAGGGGACAATGAAGAGAGAAGACTAGTCAGCCAAAGGGCCAGTGGCAGAAAAAAAAAAACAGGCGATGAGCTGGGATAAGAAGGAAGGACAGACTGCAGAACACTTTGGTTTCCAAAATATGGATGGTAATGTTCACAGTCTAGCTGTTGTAAGAAAAGTATAAAATTAATTTCAACACAATGACCTAAATGCTATTATAAAGACGTTTTCAGAGAATAGGAGAGGTTAATTCTGCTTGAAAAGTGAATGAGGAGATACAAGAGGAGGA
The DNA here is from genome assembly GCA_963575035.1 of Avahi laniger. Classification (NCBI taxonomy): domain Eukaryota; kingdom Metazoa; phylum Chordata; class Mammalia; order Primates; family Indriidae; genus Avahi; species Avahi laniger. Next base: position 14,440 of record CAUYSK010117107.1, read on the forward strand.
GGATGGAATAATGTTGGAAGGTCTTACAGAGGTGGAGCATTTCAAAAGCTGAGGATGGTCCTGGGTGTTAGCAGCATCTCCTCCCACTTCCTCCCAGCAGGTGCTTGGGAGGCAGCAAGAGATGAGACTGAAAAAGTAGGAAGAAGAAAGTATTAAAGAGTTGTGTTAGGGGTTGAAGGCGGGAGCAAGCCCCTGGAGTTTGTTTCATTGCACAAACTCATACATTGTGGCATAGCAGATTTAGGAGCCATGAGAATGTGTCCCCCAGAACTAGGAACATACACACACACCATGTGAAACCTGACGTGACCTTAGTTGACAAGAGTTCTTTGGAGAGGAAGAGACGCTGCTTTGCTATGGGTTCTACATGCAGTGAGGACTTCTCCACTCACTGAGGCTTTCCTCAGAGGTTCCGGCTTGCTATTTTTTCAATGGGTACCCACTACTGCTGGTTCCAGGAGAAGCTTTGGGATGAGTACAGTATCTGTGGAGAGGCTGCAGCTGAGATGTACTTTTGGCTGCACAGAATGGAGGCAGTGTTTTCCTAGCTGCCTCTATCTCATAGCTGAAATAGGAAACATTGCTTACAGTCCTTGAATATTAACAAAAGCCCCTTCCTCTGGATTTCGGATCTGGAATTGATTTTAAAAAACCTTCAAACTTGATGATTATTTTAAAGCATCTTTAAGGGCAGATCGAAGGGTAAAACAAAAGTCCTGACCTCTGCTCACAAATCACCTTTCCAGTGACCACCTTATTTAGGAGGGCACTCCCCAGCTTCATCTCACTCCCCACTCCAGCCCTCAGCCCCTGCCAATAGGCTCTGTAATTTATTTGTTGTTTATGATTTCTGTCCCACCTGAATATAAATTACTCGAGAGCAGGGATTTTCATGTTTTATTCACAGCTGTATCCTCAGTGCCTAGAACACTGTTGGTATATAGAAAAAACTCAGTTAATAGTAGTTATGTTTGCTTCATCTTGTGTGAATGTTCAGATAGGAAAGGCAGCAGACGCAGTCTTCCCCTATCCCCACCCCCATCCCTTCATCACCTATCCCTTCAGAGCACGTCAGCCTGACCTCCAGCTGCCAGCACTTGCATCTCTTTACCTAAGGGATTTCTTTAGCCATGGCAGCCTGTTCTGCTCTGCAGCACATGACAGGCCAGAAGGGCAAAGAATTTACAACCTGTAGGAGAAGCCCTCAACTAATGGCTGACTGATGGGAGTTGGTGAATTAAAACCTCAGCTGCCCTGCCTGACCTCGTTTGGTATAATTCTGAGGTGTATAATTCTGAGTTGCATGTTCTACACTAACTTCCTCAGTGCAATTAAGCTCTAGTTGTCCACAGTGCCATTTTCTTGAAACACACATCTTGTATTAGTTGCCTTCTCTTCCCTTTCTCATTTCCCCACTCTCCAATTAGTGTTTTCATGAGATCATCTCCCAAATAAACCATTTGAGCTTTAATTCTTGCTTCAAGTGCTATTCCTAGGGGAACCCAAACTAAAACAGAAAGCATTCAAAAAATATTTAAGTTAATTAATGATTAAATCTTATACTATCTTTTATGTCTGTTACAGCAGGCAGAAAATTGATAGGCTGTACCTGAATTTTTGTGTGAGTGTGCGCGTGGCAATATCTGAAATACATTCACATATGTGACTTGTACTTGACATCCACATATTTTCCCACAGTCCCCATTGCTCTCTATTGCATTATGCCTACTGACTTTACAAAATTCATTACCTGCCTGGATCCTGTAGATCAGGGGTCAACAAACTTTTTCTATAAAACACTGGACAGTAAATATTTTAGGCTCTATAGGTGGTCTCTGTCATACCTACTTAATTCTGTGAAAGCAGGCTCATAGTACCTAAATGGATGAACATGCCTGTGTTCCCATAAAACTTCACTTATGGACTCTAAAAATTTGAATTTCATATAATTTTCTTATGTCACAAAATATTATTCTTCTTTTTATTTTTTAAACCATTTAAAATGTAACTCTTATGCTTACCTCCTGTGCTGTACCAAAATAGGCAACGAGCTGAAACTGGCCAGTGGGCTACGATTTGCCTACCTCTGCTATAGGCATTCACACTGGAACTTTTGGCTCTACAGAGTGTGTTCTGAGAGGCAGCACACTGAATTAAAAAGCATAATTAAAAAGGTTTTGATATATATCCATACAATGGAATATTATTCAGCAATAAGAAGGCATGTATCAACCCATGCTACAACGTGGATAAACCTTAAAAACATTATGCTAAGTGAAAGAAGCCAGTCAAAAAAGACCACCTATTGTATGATTCTACTTATATGAAATGTTCAGAATAGGCAGGTCAATAGATACAGTACGGAAAGTAGATTAGTGGTTGCCTAGAGCTGGGGGTGGGTGAGAATAGAAGGGTGATGACTAAGGAGAGCAGGGTTTCTTTTGGGGATAATGAAAATGTTCTAAAGATTGTGGTGATGGATACACAACTCTGTGAATATGTTAAAATCCATTGAATTGCACACTTTAAATGAGTAAATTGTATGACATGTGAATTATATCTCAATAAAGCTCTTTTTAAACACGGCTTTGATATCTAGAAGATTTGGAGCTGGGTCCTTACTATTCAATATATTTGTCAATATGAGCGAAGTGAGCTGTACAGGTAAATTTAAGTCTTAAGAAGGAAGGACGAATCCTCTGTGTCTGGTTTCTCAGGAAAAGGTAAATAGGATTCAGATGAGAACAGAGAAGTGAGGGTAAGGAGTATTTTAGTTCTGCACAGCAGAGAAAGCAAAGTATAGCAATGAACAATAATATTAAAAACTTTCTCTTATGGAGCGCTTGCTATGCACCAGGTCTTGTACCAAATATTTTGGTTCATTATCTTTTATTCTCCAATTCTTTATGGTAGTTATTATCTTTATTTTGTAAAAGAAGAAACTAAGGCTCAGAAGGATTAAATGATTCACCCAAGATCTCCCAGCTAGTGAGTCCAGACATAGAATGCAGATTTAAGTCTGTCTTCAATTAAAGCTTGTACCCATTCCATTAATAATTATATACTAATCATAGTAAACACTTGAATAAGACTTGCTGTGTGCCAGGCACAATTCTAAGCTCTTTGCGTATATTAGCTCATTTAAACAACACTGAGGGAATGCTGGCCGAAAAAATTGAAATGTGTTATAGATTCATTGATAAAGGAAGATTTGAAAAAGATATTTCTTAAACTTCTCTAAGTTTCCTAAAATTGGAAAATCAGGTAATATCATTATCTGTATGTGAATTAGAATTTTCCTTGGCAGAATATTATTATTTTCCTTTTGAACGATAGCTGGCATGACTAGGAAGAGTTGAAATATGAGGTTGCCTATAACTGAAATTAGCCAAGAAACCATTCTATAATACGTTTGAACTTTACCTTATAGTCAAAGAGCAATACTAATGTTTATAGCCAAGATCATACTAATGTTTAGGTTTCAGATAGTAAGTAGGTTTGGTTCCAACATATGTTATGCATCAAAGATAATTTTGGTCAGCAATGTCCAGTCTAAAAAAAATATGCTTTGATTTCTTCAATGTATCCCTGCAAGAAAGGTAGAAGAGGCCGGTTATATCTCCTCTTACCATATTTCTCTTACTGGATTGCAGAATAAACTAAGCCAAGCAGATTTGAGTCTCCCCGGTTCTTAAAAGCCTTATGGGAAAGGGACTAGGGAAAAGCCAGTGTTGCTCTAATGAACAGTATCTTGGCAGTTCTGTGCACTATAAAAGGTCTGAATCCTCATAAACTGAGATGTCATAGTAAATTTTGTAACCTTTCAGTTTTGCTCACGTTTTGAGTGTTAAAACCCTAACTTCTGGCTCTCTATAGTATGGGAAAGATGGCGATTTATGCATCAATATCACCCCGATAGCAATAAGCCACATCCATCCCCACAGTGAAGAATGACAGAACCTAAATGACTCTTCAACCTTGGAACCAGAACTCTGGGATTTGGTGCCACTTCTTTTTTCCTGTCTGGTCCACACATCCAATATATAGTTCCTCTCTTCCTTTTAAGTACTTGATATCAAAGAGAACTGCTGGCATGGCTAAGGAGAATTGAAATGTTATGCTGTCTATAAATTACTTAAATTAGCCAAGAAACCATTTTGCAATATTTTGAACTTTATCTTATAGCCAAAGGGCAATCATTGAAGTTCTATGAAAATGGGATTGACATTATGTGTTCTAGAAATGTGAATGTCTATTCTGCGTGAATAATAAATTGGAAGGGATACTAGAGACTAAATGTAGGAACAGCACTATTTAGGTATTGTTACAATGTTCCTAGCTTGAGGGAGCGTATTACAGAGACAGGCTGCTGGCAGTGGAAAAGAAGGGCAGATCTAAGAGAGAATGTGAAGAAGAACTAGTAAAAGGACATGTTTGGGGAGAGCCTGGTGAGAGAAAGATATCAAAGATGGCTTTGAAGTTTAGAGCCTGGGAAATTGTCCTGCCATTTCCTACCCTAAAATAACCCTGGGAAGTAATAGGTTAATAGATAATTTATCATTTTTATACCTCCTAAGGGGTAGAGAGATTGATAAGTAACCTGAATTATTCTGAATTATGACATTAAAGTAAACAAGCTTTGTGGGCATGTGCAATTTTTTTTTTTTTTTTTTTGGTCTGCAGCCACAAGAGACCTGTGCCATGATTCTTCTATTCAGGGCATTCTTCCAAAGGCTTTGACTAGTTAAAACATACAGAGAATTATAGACCAATCTCAAGAGCTTGGTGTCCAAATCATAATCCATTTGACTGCACTTTCTGAAAGTGGTGATGAAAAGAATGCTTATTGTGAAATTTCTAAAAACACATGTTCCCTTTTAATTTTTACAAAGGGAGAAATTATTACCTTTGCTAGTTCTCTAACACTTTAGGGACATGAGGGAAAAGAGTAACATTCGCTTCTATTTGTCTCTGCTTAAAACTACATGGATTTTAGTTCACCTACTTGCATTTGACTATTCACACTGTCCTAAATCCTTTGTAGAAGTAATGCACTATGTCTTTATTTTTCCTCTCCTTTAGGATTTATCACAAGCCCTAAGCTCCTTCCCCTTCCTCCATCCTTCTAAGAAACAAATTATTTTCTCCTTTTTTAAAGTTGTTAACTGTAATAGAATAAAGTATTAAATTCAACATAATCTCTCTGAATAGTTGAAGTCCTTGCATTTTCTTACTTTTAAAAAGGTGCTTTTCTCCCATTTTCAATGTAATTTCTGTGACATTACTAATGTTATGATGTTGAATTGGGTACTGTACCATGTAAATTGCAAATCTTGCTGAAAGGAAGAAATGAGGTCTCACTTAGGAATTTATAATTAGATGAACGGGAAAACATCTAGAAGAATAGAATGAGAAAAAATATGTCATGAAAAAAATTAGTGTCAGAAGTCGGGACAGACGGAATAACTTATATTAAGGAAGTAAGAAAAAAATAAAATAAATGTTTTATGCTATCCAAAAGGTTGGGTCTCCAAGTTACCTGATACGAAGATCCTCCTTAGCTGTGAACACATGTCTGCTTCTATTATGTAAGTTGAGGAGCACCAAAATGTGTAAGAGGGATACTGGTCCCTCCCATACTGACTGTGGCATGATGCCAGAAACCTCAATCTTATTCATACCCAACAATACTTCAGTGGAGTTGTCTGCCATGGTAACACTGATTCCTTGAAATCAGGACACTAATGTCCACAGGTATGGGTGTCTCGAGTAGAAAAGTCACTAGAATTGACAGGTCAAGAAATGCACAGAATAGGTTGTTGGGTGGATTGTCTACTCTGGGGCCACCTAAAAGGATTACATGGTTTGGGAATGAAAGACTGAGCCAGATGTCAATGTCTTTAATACATGGGAAGTTACACTAAAAGAATTGGTTGTTAACAGTGATGATGAGGAAGAGATGGTTTTATGAGAAGTAGAAGATGATGACATTTATTGTAAATGAGGGAGCAGAGAGTCAGCATTCTCTGGATTAATTTGTAGGGATTGGATCATGTGATTATGGGGTTTGGCAAGCCCCAAATCTATAGGGCAGACCAAGAGACTAGAAACTCAGGTGGGAGTTGATTCTATAGTCTTGAGGAAGAATTTTTCCTACTCTAGGAAACAGGTTTTTTGCTCTTAAGACCTTCAACTCATTAGGTTAGACCCACTCACATTATTGAGGGTTATCTCCTTTATTTAAAGTCAACTTATCATAGATGTCAACCGCATCTACAAAATATTAATAAACCTTCACAGCAACCTAAGATTATTGTTTGGTTAAATAACTAGGTACAATAGAATAGCTGAGTTGATAGATAAAACTAATCATCACAGTGAGGATCGAGAAACAAGAGTTTAGAAACAAGGTGTATGCTTTCACCTCTCACAAAAATCAACTCACGCTGAGTAACAGATTTAAACCTAAGAAGTGAAACTCTTAGAATTCTAGAGGAAGATGTTGGAAATACTCTTCTAGACATTGGCCTAGGCAAAGAATTTATGAAGAAGACCCCAAAGGCAATCACAGCAACAACCAAAATAAATAAATGGGACCTGATCAAATTAAATAGCTTCTGCACAGCCAAAGAAACTGTCA
>CAUYSK010117108.1:0-18922 GCA_963575035.1 Avahi laniger
CTGTAGTCCCAGCTACCTGGGAGGCTGAGACAGTAGGATTGCCTGAGCCCAGGAGTTTGAGGTTGCTGTGAGCTAGGCTGACGCCACGGCACTCGCTCCAGGCAAGAGAGTGAGACTCTGTCTCAAAAAAAAAAAAAAAAAAGAAAGAACAGAGCTAAATTCTTTGAATTCTGGTTTAGTAGGGAAGATGGATTACATAGATTGATGATATTTATTCCTGGCTGCATCCCTGACAAGAGAAAGAATGAAATACTTTACCTTAGCAATCTCTTCTGTTTTCAAATTCAGGTGGGAATAAGGTATCAGTCCTTGCATAAATGTGTGTGCAGGGTGTGTGTTTGTGTGTGTGTGTGTAACCAGGTAATAGTTTTATAACTGTATGACAGAGAAATTATAGGTAAGAAGGAACCAAGATCACTGATTAAAGAGAGAAGCAGCTCCCTCTAGGCTGTTAAGAAATAATAACTTCATATGCCACTTTCTGCTAACTGGAGCTGATGGCTCACTAGAGCATTCTTTATTGCTGATTAAGTAGCATTATGAAAATACTGACTTGGTTATGTTAACTAAATGCTTCTGTGTTTAAAAGTTAGAATGTCAAATAGTTTTAGCAGTCATCTTTAACATTTCACATTACCTTTCTGGAATCACATTTCTACTTCTCACTTGCTGTTATTTGAGGTTAATATGAAAATGGCAGTCTTTCATTTGTGGAGTTAGGTGTAGCCAAAAGCTTTTCTTTAATTATATCCATTCATGCTGCTATAGTTAAGGGTCTGTCAGCATTTCCATTATAAACCTCCATTTTCAGGGTTTTATAACACAGCTATGAAAATTAGCTCTGGGCAAAAACTTGACATACAAGGCCTCATGAGATTCTCCCTCCTCCCCATCCCCCTTTTTCATTTTTACTAAAGTAAGGGTGAGCGATTTCAAAATGCCTTTTGGCATCTGCAAATATCATTTGGAGTTTAAAAAGAAACAATAAATTTTCAGGCTTTGTACCTGTTTGTTCTACCACTTAAGGGAGGTTGTGGACTTATGAATTTAAGCCAAATGGATATTGATCAACTGACATCCTATTCTGTATTAAACAAGAGCCTAGTTTCAAAGATGCCTAAAGGAAGTTGAGAACTTGCCTAAAATGCAAAAGGTTGAGACTAAGAAATAGTTCAAAAGCGTTGATTTTTTTTTTTTTACTATTTTTTTTTTTTTTTTTTTGCTATGTGCTAAAGTACAACTTCTTAAAAGATTAAGGCTCTTTTTCCTGGCTTCAAAATTCATCATGAATGTATTTTATATTTTTAAATCCTTTCTTTCTCTCCCCATGAGTCTGGAAGAGCATCTATTTGTTATATATCTGTTTTGACATTTGGGGAGAGTGTGTGTGTGTGTATACGCAAAACTGTGTTTATTATTCCCCTCAAATATTTTCATGCTCAGTAGTTTTATTGGTATGGTATTATTCTAAACAAAGATTTTTGGTTTTTCTTTCCTTCTGTGAGAGAACTGGGGATTGCCTAGGTGGGAAAGGAGGTAGTACAAGAGAACTATTCTCTTTAGGGTCTGTTGTACGTTCAATAATTTACATGACATTTCTGGAAAAGTAGAATGGATACTCTTGACAGCATGAAAGCTTTTTTCTTCCTTTTGTTGTTGGGTGTTCTGTTAGTGTGAATGGGCTACAGGTTTTAATTATTGAAAAATAGTTTACAACAACCTTAAAACTGTTTATGGCTTTTAAAGTAATCAAATGAGTTATTTCTGTAGTTTGCTTCATACTTCCCAGTTTGCCCAAAATGTCTGCTGTTTCATTATGTGTAATTCAGTGCAAATTTGGGGACAAGGTCCTGATAACTTGGAGGGCAGCACATGAATATGCTCCATGGAAAAATAAATTACCAGTTTTTATTTGAAAACCCAAGTAGAGATATGTTGCTTACTGAGAGTGATCCATTTGCCATTTTTGGTTTCTTCACAGCAAGCATAGGAATCTCTAAGGGAATGTAGTATAAATCTTAGTGTTTCAGCAGTGTGTAAAATGTATAAAGAGAAAATTCCTTTTTGTTATTACATATTTTATGTATCTCTTTTTTTTGTTCGTTTGTTTGTTTTTGAGACAGGGTCTTGCTCTGTAGCCTGGGCTAAAGTGTAGTGGCATCATTGTAGCTCACTGCAGCTTCCAACTCCTGGGCTAATGCAATCTTCCTGCCTGAGCTTCCTGAGTAGCTGATGGTGATGCATGCCAGCATGCCCAGCTAATTTTTAAAAAAAATGCTTTTTGTAGAGATGAGGGTCTCACTGTTGTCCAGGCCGGTCTCAAACTCCTGGCCTCAAGCGATCCTTCCACCTCAGCTTCCCAAAATGCTAGGATTACAGGTGTGAGCCATGGTTCCTGGCCTTATATATCTTTTGACTGAGTATTTACATATACAGTATAAATTAGTATTTTGACCTTACTTATTCTTCATCAGACTTGACTTTTACATAGTGAATTTATATTATGTATTTTATAAATTCATGTAGTAATATAAACTACTCACTATATTCGCTTGGCAACATTCACTTTTTTGTATTTTGAGAAAATATAGATTACCTAATTAATTTTTCATGTATAAGAATTAATGTTTGGGTCATTTATTTTGTCTCCAACTAGATTTGCTGCATGTCTACATAGCAAATTTAGTTGCATAAGTACAAAGTGATTTGTTTAAAATATTATAAAGGAAAACTTATGTGTCCAAATCTTTATTCATAAAATGAGGATAATAGCACCTACCTCCCTGGATTATTTTGAGAATTATATGTAATAGTGAATATAAAGTGGTTAGCACATTGCCTGGCTTATTAGTAAGTGTTCAGTAAATGTTAGATAATGCTATCATTCTCATTATTATTTTCAGAAAAATTTATATTTTGATCATTTCTTGATAGTATATTTTAAGGCTAGCAACTTCATTGGATTTGTGTGTATGTGTTGATTTATCTTAATGGTTTTTAACCCATTCCTAATATAGTACCTCTAACATAGTGACTATTCAATAAATATTTGATTGTATAACGAATCAGTCTTTAAAATCAAAGTCAGGATTGTAGGAAACATTACCTAACAGGTCCTCGATAATGGACCTGTTAGAAATTGTGATTCCTTGTTACTAAGTGCTGCTGTAGAAAAAGAAAAGAAATGTTAAGGTACAAATGTGACATAGATGTATATGCTTCCTTTCTCTTCATATCTAGTTGATTTGGGGAGGGTATATCTTTGGGGGAATCACTTTTATCATCTTTCTTTTATTCTTACAGCTGCCATTACCTCTGTTTTTAGAACATTTGAAATGCTTGTGTAATCTCCCTGCCTCCAATGCCTTCTCTCAGACCATCTCTTTATTTTTTAACAGCTGTATTGAGATATAATTCACATATTATAAAGTTCATTCACTGGTTTTTAGTATATTCACAGAATTGTGAACCATAACCACAATGTTAGAACATTCCTTTACCTCAAAAAGAACCCATAAAACCATTAGCAGTCACTTCTTATTTCCTTCTACCCAATACCCCATCCCTAGCAACCACTGATTAAAAAGTAGATTTACTTTCTGTTTCCATAGATTTGCCTATTTTGGACCTTCCATATAAATAGAATCGTACGCTGTGTCACCTTTTGTGACTGACTTCTGTCACTTAGGAAAATGTTTCCAAGATTCATCCATATTTGTATCAGTATTTTATTTGTTTTTATTGCCAAATATTCCCTTATATTGATATACCACATTTTATTTATCCATTCATCAATTTATGGACATTTGGGTTGTGTACAATCCTTTTTGGCTGTGATGAGTAATGTTACTGTGAACATTTACGTACAAGTTTTTGTGTGAACATATGTTTCTTACTTGGGTGTATGCTTACAAGTAGAGTTGCTGGGTCATGTAGTAACTGTTTAACCTTTTGGGGAAATGCCACACTGTTTTCAAGAGGCTGCAAAATATCTTTTTGATTGTAGCGATTCTAGTGGGTGTAAGATGGTACTCATTGTGGTTTTGGTTTACATTTCTCTGGTGGCTAATGATGCTGGGCATCTTTTCATATGCTTATTTCTTTGAAGAAATGCCTGTTCAGATCATTTGCCTATTTTTATATTGGGTTATTTGTGTTTTTATTATTGAGTTATAGAAGTTATTTATATATTCTCTATACAAGTTCCTCAGCAGATAAATGATTTGCCAATATTTTCTTCCATTTGGGGGGTTCTCATTTCATTTTCTTGATATTGTCCTATGAGCATAAAATTTTTTAATTTTGATAAAGTCCTATTTCTTTCTTTTGTTGCTCATGCTTATCTCATAGTTTCTTGCCACATTTATCTTCATGAAGAACAAGTCTGCTTATACTGTTCTGTGTTTTAACACTGTTAGTGACATCCTGAGGGACACAGAAAAAAATCCCACATTTCTTAAGATCATTAAAGCCATCCACAGTCTGGCCTTTCCTACATCTGCAATGTTTCTTGTGATTCCCCTTTACTTTAGTCCGATGGAACTTCTAGTTCTCAAGAAATGCCAAAGTCTTTCTTACTTTTGTTTATATTTTCTTGTCAAAACCAGCTGAAGTTTCATCTCAGCATTGAACAAGCTGATGTCATGTGAGAACCACTGCTAAGAAAAGTGTTAAATTGGGGAAATGTAAGTAGTTGTGAAAATTAGAAGTCAGAAATGATCAATGCTGATTACAGTAGGTACAGAGATTGGGTGGCAGAGTACAGAAAAAGGGAAAAAAAAAACCTATTTAGAGGGATTTGAGGGGAATGGAGAGATGGTTTCAGAAGTTAGTAGTATGCATATGAGAGCTGGATATGGAATCAGAAGAGCCGCCTATATTCCAGGCAGTAGACTTCTATGTACAGCAAGTTGTGCTTTTTGCCTCTGCTTCTTAAGGAACCCGCAGCAGTGCCTCATCATTGCTGCTGTTGAAACATAGTATAAAATCAGAGTCTTTAGGGTCAATAAACCTGAGTTCAAAGCACCCCTGTTCCACTTACCAACAGAACAATCTTAGAAAGTTACTTAACCTTTTCTAAGTTTCAGCTGCATCTTTGTAAAATAATACCCACATCACAGGATTTCTGTAAATATCTGCTTAGATTTCTGCTGTCCAGTATAGTAGCCACTAGCTACATGTGACAAATAAATAAATATAAATTTAAAAATGCAACTCCTCCATTAGACTAGCTACATATGAAGTCCTCAGTAGCTACATGTATGTAGTGGATAGCCGAATGATCTGCCAAGAGACAGCACTGACTTAGATGCTGCATACCTGTCCAGAGCATGTACCGTAACAAGCTCTCAGTACATTCAATATATGTTGGTTTTCTTCTTTCTTTTTCTTTTCTTTTTTTTTTTTTTAAGACAGGGTCTTGCTCTGTCACCCAGACTGGAGTGCAGTAGCATGATCATAGTTTACTGCAACCTCAAACTCTTGGGCTCAAGCGATCTTCCTGTCTCAGCCTCTTAAGTAGCTCCAACTATAGACATGCACCACTGTGCCCAGCTAGTTTTGTTTATTTTTCGTAGAGACCGAGTCTCACTATATGACCCAGGCTGGTCTTGAACTACTGGTCTTAAGCAATCCTCCTACCTCATCCTCCCAAAATGCTGGGATTACAGACATAAGCCACTGTGCCTGGCCTCTTTTCATCATTTTTATGTGAACAATATTATCCTTCATTCCAAACTTCTCTGAAATATATGCTTGTCCATGTGTCTCCAGTGTTGAATAATATATATTCCCTTTGAATTTTCTTAACACTTTCTCTCTGATGTCCTTTATTGTTTTCTACTTTGTGTTATAATTATTAACATTTTCTACAGAGGAGACATGCATGGAAAAACTATTTATTCAACAAATTCAACTAATATTTTTGAGTGCTTACTATATTAGGCATTGTTATAGGCACTGAGGATATATCAGTGAACCAGTCAAATGAAGCATATGTGATATGCACTCATGCATTTATTATATGAAAGATAGACTAAGAAAGTGAAAGAAAGGAGAAACTTAGGTATTTATTCAAGCCATCACCCTTTTTTCACCATTTCATATTTTATTATTTCAGTTATTGGCATTACTTACGGTTGATACTTGTCTCAAAATTTTACCTGTTTATCCCACAGTTCTGCCAATGTCCTCATGAAAGTGGACAACAGTATCTGTGCAGTCAAGATACGGATTTAATGCATAATCTGAATTTCATCACTTGTATTTATTGCCTCCTGAACACTCATGGCAGCAGGGACCTCCAGAGGATGATGAGAGGTTCACTCTTCTTAATTGAAAAGTTTTTGGTATTAATTGAAAAATAAAACTCAGGGTATTTACTCTACCTTAGTTTGGGGGGGACCATTTTTATTATTTATTTTTCTAATTCAATAGGTATCTTCAAACTATTCTCTCACTGAAATATGGAAACAGGTGGAGCAAGTGGGCCTTTGGCCATTTACCTGCCTTTTGAGAGATTTGAGAACCTTTCTTTGTTAAGGCTCAGTCTGCAGGAACGCTTTGAATCTAAAAGTAGAGATTATCTGTATTGAGACCGGATTGGAAAAAGAAGGTATTTGGAAGAAAGAACTGAGAAATGGAGAGAAAAAAATAACAGAATAATCTAAGAAACTTTCTCAAAACTAAAGATTCTATATTGAAAGGACCTATGGAGTGACTCCCAGCACAGTGTAAGAAAATAGAACTCACAGCAGGCCCATCTATGGGAAATTCAAAATACTAGCTACAAAGAAAAGATACCACAGCTTTCATGAACTTTCTCCACCCTTCTCAATCTTGTATTTTTTGCATTTGCTGTGCTCCTGGTCTTGTAATCTCCAGTTATAATCTAGGTCAGATCTGATATTTAACCTCAATTCCTAATAATTAAAAAATTAGTAGGAGGTGAATGGAGCTTTATGTTAGATTTTTTTTTTCAGGATTACCCCTACTTTCAAGAAGTAGATGAATGATACTTCATGATTTCTTTTCTAAGTCATAGTTGTCACCAAAAGTTAAATTTACTGTAAATATAATTTTCCTGGAATGAAACCCAGAAAATCCACCTCTCATGATTACAGAAGAAAGAGAGGGAAGATAAGGGTGGAGAAAGAACACTGTGAAACAGAATTTGTAGTGAAGAACATTGTATAAAAGGACAAGCACAAAAGAAATAGTCTGTAAAGAAAGCATTTCGTTCTTTTGAAAGTGGATCAGTTCAGTTGTTTAGGGAATAGTAGTGCTATGATTATTTTCTGTACCAACCACTGGAGTATTTCTTTTTAGCAAATGGTAATAAATCAAAAGATGTTGGGGTAAGGTGAAAGCTACTTTCCCCAATCTTATTTATGTCACTGTGGTTCCTTGTCTGAACCCCATGGTTCACTATAGGTATTTAGACCACCCAGATCTTTGAAGCTTTAGATGAAATTCAGCAATGAGTTTGTAGGAAGGCATCACTACTGTGCTCTTTCATGACACCACACAGTGCTACATTTCTTAAACCAAAGACATGTTGTCATAATAAATGTATTGAAGACTGGTAAATCCCATTCGTGACAGGTTTGCTAAAATTAATTCTTCTCCAACTATGGAATAGGTTAAAAACCCCTGAATTTGTGACTTCAGCACGTGGACCTAGTTCTCAGAATCAGTGAGATAAACTGGCATTGTGGCTTTTGGTTGTAAAAGGGAAGTACTTAGAGGAAGCAAATAAAATTTCAGCATTTGTGTCCAATCAGTGTAGTACAATAAGCTACCAGACATGTTTTTTTAATGATGTGATACGTCACTGAGGGAAGAAAACCAATCTTAATTATCCCCATAATCAATTACTTTGGGATTACTAAAACCTCAGAAGGCACTATAAATTGTGGGAAAAGTAGATTCCTTATAGTTTTACTCTCACCATATTCTGGTTATTACCCTAAAGCTATTTTCTTTAAGATGGGTTTCATAGAAAACATCAGAGTACATTTTTGTTTTGTAATATGAATTTACTTTTGCCACCATGTTGTTTATAAGGAACAGTTTCTTACTTCATGTGGCTTGTGGAGAAAGGTGAATAATTGCTCTATTTCAAATTTTATTTGTTTATATTTTAACAAAATTGAGAACAAACAAGGAGTGAAACTAACATTTGAAAGTCTTAATTTCAATTGTTTCTTCTTTATCTTACAAGATATATATTTTTCTCTCTTTAGGGTATCTCTTGTCAGATTTAAGGCTTATTTAAAATGAAAAGAAAGCTGGAGCAATTTTCTTTATTCCATTTCAGTCTCCTAAGGCCTATTTCCCCCTGGTGAGCTCATAGCAACAGGGGGGTTTAAGGGAATTCAGCTTTCTGCAAATTAATGTCTCACATCATGAAAATTCAGGACTTTTTTTTTTTTTATCTTGAAAAGTAATACAGTGAGTGCGAGTATTATTTCTTGCCAGCGGGTGGAAGATGAATGATTTTGTCACAGTTTTACTGCTTGATGAGCAGTGTCCTGAGGGTCAGGCTTAAGTCTGTGTCACTATGCTGCTCATTACTCTTGAGCTAAATAAGGGCTGATTGGATCTAAATTGCCTAGCACATGGGCCACAGATGAGCTCAGTGAGCAGGGGATGACCTGCTATTCAGTCTGGGAGTAACCCCGGTGTGCAAATGCAGCATTAGAACACCGTGGGAGAATGAGAGGCTACCGGCTGCTGCCAGCAAAAGAAATCGAAATGTAAAAACTCTTTGATGCTGTGATGTTAGAATTTGAAATGTAGGAAGTGACAGGTTGATGGTACTTATCAGCTTTGGCTGGATTAGAGAACAGTGTCATCTTGCTTATATAATGACAGAAGAATGAAGCCAGCAGCTAACTACTGTTCAGAGTGGAACTGCAGCTGTTGCCACAGCCAGTCGTTGCTGCCTCCTACTGGCAGTTTTCCTGCAAACTGGTAAAATATAATGAAGAAGAAAGCCTCCTCTATTGGTTTCCAGGAATCTTGGGCTCTTTGGTGGTGAAAACTTGCTAGGAAAAGAATCCCCCCTCCCAAAAAAAGATATTTTAGAGCATACTTAATGGTAAATTAGATTAAAAAATCAATATTGGAAAAATTGGTTGTTCCCTAATCTTCTAGTGAACCAAGGGTTAATCCATTTACGAATTGAAATTACCCAGGGCAAGAAATCTTGTATACCCTTCTTGGAATAGTGTTCTTTCAGGGGGCCTCAACTAGGTTGGGTGATCTCTCAGTTATGGTTTTTTTTGTTTTGTTTTTATGTCAATAACAGTACTTTACTAACAACTAATCTTCAAAATCTAACGACGACAGTGTTAGCACAGTTTGAAAGGCACCTGATAAAAATACAAAGTAAAAAAAACACCCCTGATTATGTAGCTTATGCTACATAAATCTTTCTCTTAGGGAGGAGGTAAGGAAGGAAAATGTTTCTCCTACAAGTCAAATGGTTTGAAAATACAACAACCCGAAATCATATGATAGAAGATCTCTCTTTCATTTTACTCCTACAGTTGTAATTTTTTAAAAAATCAATATTAGATTATTTTATGTTTGTGGTGTTAAACTTATGAAATGTAGATGACTTTTTAAAAAGTTATTTATCTCACCTTGCTGAGAAAGCTACTATTGATATTTTGTTATATTCTTCCATGCTTTTCCTATTCATATACTTTTTTAAAAACCAAAAATGGGATTAAATGCTGTTTTAGTTGCCTGATTTTTTTACTTACTATATCATCAACAGCTCTCCTTCTTAATGACATCTACATTATTTTCCATGTCTTCATAATATTCCATTGTGTGGATATACCATAATTTACTTGACCTTTTCTTATTTGTGAAAACCTTTACTATTTTGGGTTTTTCACCATTAAATGCTAAGCTGTGGTGAATGTGCTTATGTGTATCTTGGCAGAGCTCTTGGGTATTGTTGTACAAATTCTGTGCTGCATAGTCCCAAAGGTGCCATTCACAACGTTGTAAACGAGGATTTGATTTTCACAGACTCGTTTGATTATATGTGGAAGATTTTTTTTTTAAATAATTTGAAATATAGAACCTTAGATGTAATTCTAAAAAATGATTGGGAGCCATGGTTTAATAATTAACCTTTAATTATATTCGAGGTTTATGCATATACACATACTCTTTACATACATTATTACATACTTCCTACAGAAGCAAATTTTTAACTAGTAGAAAACTTTAAACTACAAAAAAAGAAAAATTACCCCAGTTTTTGAGAACAAAACTGTAGTCCTATATGTTGAAAGAGATAGGAAGCTTCTAGAGTCTGGTGAAATGACAGGTAAAAGTATTGATAAGTTAACTTTCATTTCCCAGAATTAACATTTTCCCCATATTTGTTAGTATAGGTGCCCACTGTTTCGTTTAAGCCTTTTTTTTCTTACTATTAATATCAAATATAAAATAAAGTTTATAATATGACTTATGAAATACTTGAAGGCCCTAGAGAGTGTTTTTAATGCCTCTCTTACATTTTTATATTATCAAAATTCATGTATCTACAAGGAATGTAAATAATACAGAACTGTGTGTAGTAGAAAATGAGTCATTCTCCTCCTAAATCCCCCCTCCCACAAAGGGAGCCACTATTAACACTTTGGGGAATAAATATTCTTCTGAGCTACTGTTGCCTCTCCTTTTATCCACACTTTCTCCTTTACCACCTCTTTTATTTTGAAGGAGGGGGGAACAAAAGTGGGATTATACTATGAAAATTTCTACAACTTCATTTTTTTCTTTGAAAAAGATATCAAAGACATGTTCCTCTTTACCCACACACACACATTGTTTAAGCCCGCATAGTATCTCTTATAAATAAACCTTCGTTTATTTAACCCACTGAACATTTAGGAGCTGTACATCATTTTAAGATTGCTTGGCTCTTGTACCTATATGATTTTCCAAGACCCTAGTTACTTGAAAATTTGATAGCTTATTTAACCGGGATACTAACTGTAGTTCAATTTTGCGAATTATTAATATATCTAGCATCAACACCGGTGGAGCAGTTTTCCACTTTATTCACTTAATGTATGTGAATCGTATGTGTAATTAGACTTTTGCTTATAGTAAAAAATAATAATATTATATTTTACAAAGTATTGCAAATGTAAATCCTGACTCTGCCACTCTCTTTCACTTTAATCTTCAACAAGTCATGTAATTTCTTTGAACCTCAATTTTTCTAGCCTGTAAAATATGTGTAATAATACATATTGAAGAGTTGGTTGGAAGCATAAAAGAGATAATACATAGCAGATGTCTAACAGAGTACCTAATGGTGATTGCTTTTATTATTATTATTACTGTTTGTCCATTGGTTTCTGAAAAGTGAAATTAAAGAATGTATATTAAAAGGAAATTTAAGGCATAGAGTTTTGCACTCTCAGGTTTTTAAGGGCTCCATTCTGAGGCAATTCAGCGGTATTCCATGAAAAGAACACTACTTATGCTTTAAGTAAATGCATAGTAACTTCTTTGGTCACATCTCTCTCCTATTTTCTCATGGCTTTGGAGAGAATACTACTGTATTAATTTTGCACTTATGCATGAAAGAGAAATGACTGTATTTTTCAGTCAACACACTTATTATTGAGTGCCCATCAAGTACCTGCTATGGCAGACTCTGAGCTGGTATTGAAAAAAATAGAGATACATAAAACCAGAACACTGCTCTCAAGTGTAGTGAGGCAGACATATAAACAAATAAATGAAATACACTGTGATGGATAGAATAATAGACAAATGTTGGCAACTCTTCTTAAAACTCCTCTATGTCACTTACAGAATTTTCTCTGAGATTACCCTACATAAAATAAAACGTGATTATGTAAGTCAGTAAGTCAGTCACACTGTGTCACATAGCTGATGGGTGGCATTTATTAAAAGGGAGATGTACATGCTTTTAGAAGCTTATATTTATGTCAATAGCAGTTCAAAAAGTTTTCAAAATTGTTTTTGACATCTTTCACGTACTCCATTAATAATAAAAATAACTTAGTAACTTGTACACATATGTAAGGTCTTTGGCGAATTGTTATTACTGCACTGTGTCATTGATACACTTTTCTACATTCTTTCTTCTGACATCTGTCTTTCCTCTATTCCCATTCTCTATTGTTACCTTTTTTGTCCTCCATTTTTGTTGTATGCTATAAATTTTTGCTCTTTAAGGACAGTGATTAGGATATTTTAATGTGAAAAAATAGAATCTAAAACCAATATATTAATAGTATTGCTTTCTGCATTTTTAAAGGTTTATGTAAATGCTATATAACAGTGCAACTTGCCTTTTTTTTAGCATTATGCTTTTGAGATCTATTACTAGAAGATATGTGCCTTGGGGAAATGAAGGATTAAGCCAAGAACAAGAAATATTTTGGGTTCAAGAAATGGAGAATCCAGTGTAGAATAGTGAAGGGACAGGAAGACAGTTGTACCGGCCCAGTGCATCATTGTTCCAGATTGAAGTAGAATGATGACAAGCTATGGGAGGAAGGCCTCCAGCAAAAAGTGAGAAAGGAAAAAAATTTTTTTCTAGTTCCAGAGGAGAGTAAAGCAATTTCTTTATAAAATGCTTTTGCTTTGAAAAGCCTGTGTCACAGAAGGGAAGTTGGTCTGATAACTTCTCATCAAATAACCTATTTTGTCTTTCAATATTAATTCACCATAGCAATTTATATATTAAAAACATCAAACTTATCTCCATTATGTATGTTTCAAATATATTGACCCCATTTGAAATTTCTATTTTAAATATTTTTTGAATATATGAAGTTTTAAGAGTTTTGTATATTTAACTGTCATAATCTTAAAAAAAATTACACATGTAAGTAAACAGCTAGCAGTTTTTTTGCTTTTGATTTCCTAAGAGGAATTCCAATGTAATTCAGCAAATATTTCTTGAATATTTTTCTTCTTTCTTCCTTTCTTTTTTTTTTTTTCGAGACAGAATCTTGCTCTGTCTCTGGGCTATAGTGCATTGGTGTCATTGTAGCTCCCTGCAGCCTCAAACTCCTGGACTCAAGCAATCCTTCTGCCTTAGCCTCCCTAGTAGCTGGGACTACATGTATGTGCCACCACACTAGGCTAATTTTTCTATTTTTTATGTGGAGATGGGGGCTCACTCTTGCTTAGGCTGGTCTTGAACTCCTCGCCTCAGGTGATCCTCCCTCCTCAGCCTCCTAAAGTTTGAAGTTTACAGGCATGAGCCACCATCTGGGCCTTGAATACTTTCTGAGTGTCCCAGAACTGTGCTAGTAAGTGTTCTTTTGTACATGAAAATGTTTCCTTCACTTGTAGAGCTTGCAGTGTAGGACAAAGCAGCTGTTTAATGCCTCCAAGTTTTTATGTCTCTATCATCATTCTTTTCTAATGGTTGGATCCAAAATACAGAATTTCTTACATTCTGAAGACCACTCATGTAAAATGGTAGGTGGCCTCTGAAATATAAGAAATTCAATATATTATCTTGAATTAATGCTCCAGCCATTTCGGAATTATATATTACAGTGGAACTTTTGTGAGAAGACAACCATAATGTCCCTAATTTCCCAGAAGGCAAATGTGTTTTCCTAATTTAAGAGATTAAACATGGTTCCATCTTTCCATCATATCCATATAGACTGATATAGTCATATCTTGTTTTTTGGTATGCTTTTCTGAATTTATCATCTAGAATAATACTAGTAGGTACTAGGAACTTGTATCTTTAAAACACATAAACTCATTTAAACATTGGACAGATGGATATATTTATTCCCATTGGAATAATGATTTTGGGGGAAGAAGTCAGATTAAATTTTCATACATAAATACATCCTTTCTCTTACTGTCTTTCTTGGCATTTATTTTGGAATCACTAAAGTTAGAGAATCCTTTATTCACCCTGTTTCTTTTAGTTCTTCTATTTATGTTTAATACAGAAGTTCAAAATAAGGGAAATAGGTTAAAATTGCTGTTTGTGTTCACCTATTGTCTTGTATTTTAATATTTTCTGTATCTCCTCAAGTATTCATTAATATAGTATTTACATTTATTTTAGGAGTGAGAATGACTGGTTTAAGGATAAATTAAATTCATATAAGGAAGCAAATGGAGGTGGGATGTGAAGTCATGGGAAGATCCTTTTGTACCTAATTCATCTCTGTGTGGGACCTCAGACTGGTCCCCATATTCCATTTCTTTCATCTGCAACATAAAGGATTGGATTAGATTACTTCAGTGTTTCTAATTATATCAATTATTTATTGAATATTTTAACATTTTTAAGTAAATTTGCTTGTTTTTTTAAAGTCAATATATGAAGTGCAAATATGATTTATGTACAGCCGGCACAATTAAACTTTACTTAATTACATTTATTTTGTCTTCTGCTTATGTAGAGCTATTTTTATTCCCATTTTTTGCAGCATGCATAAAATAAAAATACAAAAAGAATGACATAAGACTCTTCTTAAACATCAACTTATAGTGCTACAAATATTATCAAATATTTTTACTTTGGCTGGTAGTTAGTGATTTTTAGTAATGCATCAGATAAGTAATTTAGTCAAGAAATATTGAGATGGCTACTTTGTATGGGATGTCTTTTTAGATAGAAACATAGTAACTATGTTATCATTCATTACTAAACAGTATATTTAAGCTATACATAGTGGCTCATGGCTGTAGTCCAAGCTGCTCTGGAGGCTGAGGTGGGAGGATCACTTGAGGCCAGGAGTTTGAGACCAGCCTGGGTGATATAGCAAGACCTCTTCTCTTAAGAAAAAGAAAAAAAAAAACAAACAAATCCTATTTTCTTAGGACCTTTTATACCTCAGAGACCTTAGGCAGTTTGAATTCTCATTTTCCTTTGCTATGGAAGAGAGATTTGAAGAAACAGTTACAAATAAATTGTAATGAGGTAGGTTGGGATGCACGAAGGATAGAAGGGTACCCAGGCAGGTATTTCTTGGATGCTTTGTATGGATTTGTTCCCTTATCTGGTGCTAGGCAGGACATGAGAGAGGCATAAGATATTCTTTAGGTGGAGATATATGATTCTACACATGACATGAAAAAATATTAGTTCTACTAGTCCAAGATACTTCTTGGTTTGTGTGCAAAATTAAAGATTAGATTTTGTTCTTAGGCAAATTCTTTCCTGGTAAATAATGCATATATATAGTATAGTTTAAAGTGAAAATTAATAACTAATGAACACTGTAAAATATTTTGGGAATTCATCAGTAGAAGAAAGAAGGAAGAAAAGAGATGGGAAGAGAGGATCAGGAAAGATATTTTGAAACAGATGGCATTTGAACTGGTTATTAAGAAGTAGAATTTACATTTGTGATCAGGAAGGAGGAGGGATAAGGAAACCTCTTGAAAGAGGTGAGATATAAGAATGGCAATTATGTAATGTGTATATAAGGAGAAAAGTGCTAGAACAGGAGAATGATCTAAGAACTGGAAATTGGAATGGGTTAGATGTTTTTTGAGGAGTGATGAAGAAACTAGTCTAATGAAACCTGAGGAGACATGCTCTACTAAAAGATGATACCAGATTATGAAAGGCTTTGAAATTAGGGCAAGAGTATAGACCTGAGTGAAGAGGAAATCAAGGGCTATAGAATTTAAGTAGAGGGACAACATCACAAGAGCAGTTCTTTAAACCCACCCTGTGCTCTTTTCTCCGTCTAAATCATAATTTCCTTGAGAGAAAGACTTTGCCTGTTCCTCTCTCCTTAATCCCTTTGACTAAAATATTCTTTGATCTCTTCTCTGCCTGGAAAGCCAGGTGGGAGCGAAATATGAAGTTTACCCTATGAAGGGTTTGTAGGGCTCCCCAGGAAGGGTCTATGTCTTCCTCCTTATTTACCATGTTCATATTTGTATCACCCAGAACATTTACCACTTGTAGTATTATCTCTTTCACTAGACCGATACTTATTGAGGGCAGGAAATTTGTCTTATTCATATTTATATCTTCAGCACCTAGGTATCCAGGTTAAGTGCATGATATACAATGATACTGAATAAGTCTGTTGAATGAATGGTTGATAATTATATAGATGTCTGCCAGTAATATATGTAATAAATTGAAAGAGAACTTTAGGCAAGGAAACTAGGTTGGAAGCCATTGTGGTAATAAAGACTACTAATACAAAAGTGCCAAAGTAATTTTTAAAAATACAAAAAGGTAGGAGAGGGCATTAGTTTTGAAGTCACGACTAGGACTGAGTGATAAAGGAAAGGGACGACCTGGTGACTCAGGCTGGTGCTGTATTATAGTTAGGCAGTGATATTTAAGCAGTATTCTGAGTAAGTACAGAAATATTAGGAATTATGACTTAGACTAACCCAACAACTTCTTATACTTAAATACACCTTTTACTTATGTTTAGCTACTGATAAAATATTTCACTATTCCTGTGGTCTAGGATTCCTCTCATTGGTGCTCTAGACCTCATAAGGATGTCCAAACACTTTCATATCGTGTCATTCTGTCTGCTATTTCACCCATATAAATGCAGAGGCTGCTAATTTCCAATGACTTTCAAATACCCTCACAGTTCTTTTCCTTGTGTAATGGAATGAAATTTTGGAGGGTAAGGTCCAAAATGTGAGAGATAGCTCTTAATTTTGGTACTCCTTCTCCAAGCTGACTATCTGTTGTCTATGCAGTAAAAGAAGGTCCTATTTATTTCTGAGAAAGGTTAATTAAGCCTTAGGGCAGTCCTTGGTACACAGAAATCTGACTGAGAATCTGTGTGTGACTGGAAGACTTTAATGTGACCACTGCCTTGTCCTGACCAAAGAAAGGGGAAGAGCCTCAAATAAGTCCTTGCTTTACAGCTTCTGAGAGTTCCTTTTTGAAATAGGTTAATGGCCTTTAACAGATGGTTACAATTGTGTGATTATTTTTTGTAGTTAATATTTTTCTTCCTAAAAGACAGTTGTAGTGAAATTACGTTTTCAGGCCAGAAATGCATCTTAATTCCCTATGACTTACATGGTTTATACATTTAGGTATATAACACATGGCATTAGGACATAGACTTCTGTTCCCTATTTCACATACAAAAATAATTGTCCAGTGGAGCCGCCAGGCACTGTGGCTCACGCCTGTAATCCTAACACTCTGGAAGGCCGAGGCAGGCCAATCATTGGAGCTCAGGAGTTCGAGACCAGCCTGAGCAAGAACGAGACCCCATGTCTACTAAAAAATAGAAAGAAATTAGCTGGACAACTAGAAATATATAGAAAAAATTAGCCAGGCATGGTGACACATGCCTGTAGTCCCAGCTACTCAGGAGGCCAAGGCAGAAGGATTGCTTGAGCCCAGGAGTTTGAGGTTGCCGTGAACTAGGCTGACGGCATGGCACTCTAGCCAGGGCAACAGAGTGAGACTATGTCTCAAAAAACATAATAATAATTTGTCCAGTGGAGCACTTGATACCTTCAGTGATGGCTCTCTGAATTCAGGAGTGATAATGTTTTCCAAGCATACTAATCAAAACAAAACTTGATTTAATCATTTGCTTTGCTGTAATATGCTTGCAACCCTGGAAAATTGAATTATGGAAAAATGACTGGAACTTTTTAAAACTTTTTGAAGGAGTTCATCACAAAGATTTATTACTTGTATATTTAAAATAGAGAGTTCCCACAAACATTTCATCTTTTTAACTGTAGCTTAAAGTGCTGAGTTTTCACTGTGTTATAAAATACTATAATTTTAAAGATACTGTAGGTTTATTTTGGCCTTTACTTATCTTTAACTTAGCATTAGGTTATATTGTACTTTCCAGTTAATGATGAGAAAGAAAGCATTTCAAGGGAATGTTAGCACAATTTAAAACCTTTAAACTGCCGCTATATTAAATCTTTAAAAACGGTAATTTTCGATAACTATAGTTCTACCTAAAATCTAAAAGTTAGACAATACCTAGTTTTATGTCACCTCTGTACTGTGTAAGTTTGATGTGGTCCTGATAATGGATGTTTAATGGTCTCTTTTAACCATATTATGTCATATTGAAAAATTTTATTCTGGCTTTCTACCACTGACTTCAAAAAAATCCAAATGTTCCTTTGGGTGATGCTCAGTAATGGGACTGCTGGATCAAATGGTAGTTCTACTTGTAGCTCTTTGAGGTATTTCCATATTACTTTCCACAGAGGTTGTACTAGTTTGCAGTCCCACAGCAGTGTATGAGTGTTCCTACCTCTCCACATTTATACCAACATTTATTGTTTTGGGACTTTTTGATAAAGGCTGTTCTCGCTAGAGATAAGTGATATCTCATTGTGTTTTGATTTACATTTCGCTGATGATTAGAGATGCTGAGCATTTTTTCGTGTTTCTTGGCCAGCCCTTTATTGGATGTGTAACATGCAAATATTTTCTTCCATTCTGTAGGTTGCCTGTTTGCTCTCATGATAGTTTCCTTGAGCATGCAGAAGCTTTTTAATTTGATCAGGTCCCATTGATTTATTTTTGTTGTTGCGGTGATTGCCTTTGGGGTCTTCTTCATAAATTCTTTGCCTAGGTCAACATTTTCTTCTAGAATTCTTATAGTTTCATACCTTAGGTTTAAGTCTGTTATCCATCATGAGTTGATTTTTTGTGGAGGTGAAAGATGTGGATCCTGTTTCAGTCTTCTACGTGTTGTAGCTATCCAGTTTTCCCAGCACCATTTATTGAATGATTCTTTTCCCCAGTGTATGTTTTTGTCTGCTTTGTCAAAGATTAGATGGCTATATGAGGATGGTTTTATATCTGGGTTCTCAGTTCTGTTCCATTGGAAAAATTGAAAGCATTCCCACTTAGAACTGGAACCAGACAAGGTTGTTCTCTATCACTGTTTTT
>CAUYSK010117111.1:0-27812 GCA_963575035.1 Avahi laniger
ATTAATAGTGCAGTAATAGTAAGCACTTATAGAAAAAAATTTATTAACCACCAAAGAATCTAGATAAAAATGTGATACATGTGGTCAGATCTACAGATTTTATTTAATGATTAAACTGGTCAGGACCATGATATGAAAGTCTAAAGCCCCTGGAATGTGTTTTATGAGGCAGTTCATCAACCAGGAATTAGAATTTAACTTTTCAAATTCTAAAATATTTAGGAAGATCAATGTTTTTGGAGAAGAGAAAATCGATCCTTGAAATATAATTACAATTTTATTCAAAGACAGAGAATAACCTTTGCTAGGAGATTAAAGTTATTCAATAATACACATTTAATAAAAAGAAAATTAAAACATAAAATAAACTGTTTCTTTTAACCACCATCATTAAATGAAAAAAAATGTTTGCTACTTCAATTATATTCTTCAAGTATATATTGACTTCTGC
Organism: Avahi laniger; assembly: GCA_963575035.1. Classification (NCBI taxonomy): domain Eukaryota; kingdom Metazoa; phylum Chordata; class Mammalia; order Primates; family Indriidae; genus Avahi; species Avahi laniger. The sequence goes on from CAUYSK010117111.1 coordinate 452, forward strand.
ATCATACTCTGTATAAGATTCACACTAATCTCAAAAATTAAATAATAAATAACAATATAAGCTATGTAAAATAATCAGGGTCTAAAACGTTAACATAAAAACAAGATAAAGACATCAATTCTATTTCTTCAGCTGTGCTTTATGCACAGCTATTGATTAAAAAGACAAAACTATGTATATGTGTGTGTGCACTCTTGTATGTTTGCATGTATGTGTGTGCATGTATGAGCTCACATTTGCCATATGAGAGGAAACAGCAACAAAAAGAAACTGACTGGAAACCTAAAAGGGGGTGTAAAAAACCAAAAGGGGTTGTAAAATTCTCACTGATTGTTCTTGGAGAAATCACTTGAAGCTCTATACAAACTTTAAAACGATAAAATTTAAACTCATCATTCAGGCATTCAGGTATTTCCACTACATAATCAACATCTAAATTACAAAATATAACTCCCATTTTTGTGGCAGATTATGCTTCTGGAAGGAAAAATATATGACTAAATTTATGGGTGTGGGGAAATGCAAGACTAATTTCTAGGTTAATGAAGTTTGCAATATCTCTTCCCTGTTCTTCCTCTCTCACCAAATTCTACTCGTTATTTCAGTGTCCCTCTTTCCTAATCTACATTCTTCTAAGAAGACTTTTCCAATTCTTTCGGCCCATTTGTTGTCCCCATTGTCACACCTTCCCTGGCATTCTTTATCTACCAATGTTACAAGTCTTGGCCTGTATTAATTATCTGATTTTTGATAATACATTATTTCTCCCAAGGTAAGATCCTAGAGGACTGCAGTTAAATATAATGATGGTATGTTGACATAATATTCTATACGTACTAGAGAGCTCTGCTCATAGTGGATGCTCAGTAGATAACTGTTGTTTAAATGAAGAAATTATCTCAGCCTAGGACCAATTAATGCCACTTCTTTGTAACATGCAGGGACAATACCGGATGTTTCTCTATGTAATCTCAAGCTACATTTAAGATTTGACAAGTTGAAAAAAGGTTTATACCATTAAATGATTTTGACAGTTGAAATCTGCTCATACTGTAGTGCATATCTTTCCCTCAAATTTAAGATCCAATTTAGTTAAAAGTTTGTATAGAAAATAGATTTTATGAATCACATCCTAGCATTCCTTAGTTAGCAGTAGTGGGTTCTTCAATGTATATTGTCTGCATTCACTAAACGATCAAGTAAGGCAGTCATTATTTCTCAATTTCTCAGAAAGTTGAATCTTAGAGACATAAGTGGTAGAATGCAGTTTTATGCTAAGGTTATAAAACATACTACTTTTATTAAAATATGCTGGCTCTTTTGAACTTTAGCCCTTACTTCTCTGCTAAATTTCAACCCAAAATTTGAACTACTGTTCACATATATTTTCCACAGACCCTATATCCAAATATGATGAGGTAGGGATATATAGAAAGTAAGATCCCAGGATCTATCATGAGATAGCAAAATGATGTATTTATTTCTTAGGTCTAATTTTTACTCTTTATAAAATTTTAGTCAAGACTAAAAGTTGCCAAATCTCAGTGTCTTTACCTTGAAAACAGGCAAAATAACAATATCTAATCTATAGATTTATTGTGAGGCATAAGTAAGATAATATATGTAGTTTTCATAGAGTCCTGATATACGATAAGTGATTAATGAATCCTATTATTATTATTTAATTATTGATAGAATTATTACAAAGGGGGAACTTAATTATAATTTTCAAAAAAAACTGAATTGATTGTTTATCGATTTTGTCTAATTCTTTCCCTTCTCGTTTGTTTCTAATATAAATCTATCCTCCTTATAAAATATGTAATAGTGGAAATCATTATGAGTAAAGGTTTCAATAACTTTATAAAGTCACCTAAGAATGAGTAATAGTTTTACTTTACTTGCTTTTTGGATTTCCCAAATTAATGTCAAAGGCAGCTAGATATAAAATAAATTTTCTAAATGTGGCATCAGTAAGAATTCAAAGACTGATACAAACTGTATAGTTTAAGTGCCCTGTTTAATAGATTTCTTCTTTCTCTGTCAGCCTTTGCAAAATACTTTTAGTATAAAGGTTAAAATCTTGCCTACGACATGATAAAATTGAGCTTTACAAGCAAGTAGTAAATAGCCATACAGATAAACTGTTAGATGCATTTAGTTTCCTTTATATAATTCTAACTACATGGTGCCTGATCTGGTTAATTCAATATGAGTAAATATTGCTTTTATGATTACAATATCATAAGAAGTTATTAATTGATTATTCTTGCCTTTAGAATTTTATACTGATTTGAGATTTCCTAAAACAATTTTTAATTAAAAATTAAAAATTTTTAATGTTTGAAAATTAATTCAGGAGTGAAATGCTCCAATTTTAATGTTAATATTGACTAAGAAGTGGGAAGCTTCTCTGGTTCATGGAGTGATGAAGCTCTTGAACAATAATTTAGGTAAGTACACCTTGTAAAAATACGCTATGTCCAGCGATGAGAGTTTCTGGGTAGGTATAAGGTGGAAAAGAACAAAATACTGAAAATAAGGAATAGAAAAGGAAGTTCTTAATTTCTCTTCATTATATACTTACCTTATCAAAGGCAATATATTATACAAGTAAATTTTTATCAGTCAAGATTTATTGTTAATATGTAATTTTCCACATATACAGCTACAAAACTAATCCAGACCATTATTATCTCATTTTAAAATTACTGCAACAGACTCTTCATAGGTCTTTTTTCATTATTTGAATAATCAATCCATTCTGAATACAGCAAAAAGAATAGCCTCCTATAAATCTCTCTTGCCTCTTGTTACTGCTGTGCTAACGTAACTACAATATCTCCTTAAGATTCATCAGCTCAAGGTCAAAAGGTTTACTCCACCTGGCTTCTAGAGCTGTCCCTAATCTGTCTGCCCTCTACTTGACCCAATCCATTTTAATTAATTACTCTTATTATTTCACAACACAAACTGCTCTAAATTCAGTCTTGTTAAACTCTCACTGTCTTACAATTCTGCTATATTTGTTTCTACTTTTATTTATGAAACATTAGCAGAAGTTTTCTTAATTTTATAGATTTGATTTAACCATTATATTTTAAAGTCATCACTTGTTCATATAGTGGAATCTCAAGACAAAACAAAGCAAAACCAAATAAAGTAAAATATAATAAAAATAAAGAGAATAAAATATGAATAGTATAGTAAACAACTAACCTTGCCCGAACAGAGGCCTGGCCTTTGTATTTGACCTCTGGGGAAGTTAGAGACTAAGGTCGGCCACGTGGGCGATCAACCACATCTGTGTAACCAAACCCCAGAAAAACCATGGAAACTGAGGCTTAGATGAAGTCCCTTGCTGTCAACACTCTATGCACACTGACATACACAGAAGTCAACTTTGCACAATTCCACTAGGAGACAACTGGAGTCTCCCTGCTTGGTGACTACTGGACCCCCGTCCTCTGTGCCTCTTCCCTCATATCTTTTGCTGTAATAAACCATAACCGTAAATATAACAGCTTTGCCGAGATCTGTGAGTCCTTCCAGCAAATTATTGAACCTGAAAAAAATTGTCTTGGGTACTCTCAAACTTTGCATAAACAAATTAAAAACTTCAATAGAATAAAAACAAACATTTTAAAATTTTAGCATCATTTTCTCCAATCTTTATTCCAACTATCATATTCTTTCCAATCTATCCTCTAATGTTATACAGATTGAATTTTCTCAATATGTATACCAGAGCACATATACCCAAATACGCAACTGCATGCAGTATTTATCACATGGTGGACAGCTCCTTTTCTAGGTAGCTGCTTCATATAAGATATGACAAGTCATTGTGTGCTGTATTCTCTTTAGGACTACATTATTCCCTGTGTCGGATTTCCTTCCTTCCTTCCTTTCTTCTCTTCTTTCTTCTTTCTTTCCTCTCCCCTCTGTTTTCAAAGATTTATTACAAGACTTTATTCTTTACAGTAGTTTTAGATTCACAGCAAAATTAGGAGGGAGACACAGAGATTTTCCATGTACCCTCTGCCCCACACGTGCACAGCCTACTGCATTATCAGCATCCAAACTGGTATATCCGTTACAGTTGATGAACCGACATTGCCACATCATAATTGCCCCAAGTCTGTAGTACAAGTAAGGGTTCACTCTTGGCATTGAGAATTCTGTGGATTTGGACAGACGTATCATGATATGTATCCATCACCGTAGTCTCACACCTCTGTATTTTCACTGCTCTAAAAATCCTCTGTACTCGGCCTATTTGTCGCCCTCCTCTCTCAGCCCCTGACAACCACTTGCCTTTTCTGGAATGTCATACAGCTGGAATCATATAGTATGTAGCCTCATTAGATTGCCTTCTTTCACTTAATAATATGTATTTAAGGTTCTTTCATACCTATTCAGGGTTTGGTAACTCATTTCTTTATAGCATTGAATAATATTCCATTGAGTTGTACTACAGTTAATTTATTCATGCATCTACTGAAGAACATCTAGTTTGCTTCCAACTTTTGGTCATTATAAACAAACCTGCAATACATATCTGTGTGCAGATATTCTCATGGCCATAAGCTTTCAACTCTTTTGGGAAAAATACCAAAGGTCATGATTGTAGGATTATGTGGTAAGAGTATATTTTGTTATATAAGAAACCCCTAAACCATCATCCAATCTATCCTCCAATGGCCATACAATTTTGTGTTACTGCCAGAGGTGAATGAGAGTTCCTGTTGTCCCGTATCATGCCCAGCATTTGATTCTGTCAGAGTTTTGGATTTTGCCCATTTTAACAGTTGTGTAGTGATATCTCATTATTGTTTTAATTTGCATTTCCTTGATTACATATGATGAGGAGGTTATATTTCTTGAAGGGTATTTACCATTTTTTGGTGTATTGTGCCTATCTAAGTACTCAGTATTACTTCTCACAGGCCTTTTTGACAAAGCTCATACCAAAGACTCAGGTCCTGGTTCTTCTTAATATCATTTTGCACACGTAGCTCATTATACCTGTTATTTCTTGCATTTCTTCCTAGTCCTTTATGTTCACCTCCTATACAATCTAGTCCAAATTATTGGCCAGTCATATTCCTTATTTTTTCACTTAAGTTTAGTTAAAAAAATTAATTGGACTTCCTAGTGTGATTTTTTATTGAGGTAAGATATTTAAAAAGTAATCGCTGCCTTCTAGAAAATGTAAATATAATGGGAAATGCATGTACCTACTTAATTGATGATCTCAAAATAATATTTTATAGCGATAAGTTTGAAATATTACTCTGAAAGCAAGGTGTAGTTTTTGTTTGTTAGTTTTTCTTTTAGGAGGGTGGAGAAGAGAGGAGCGTGGGTGAAATATTTCCTTTCCTCTCCTTAGAGCTATTTAGTCGTCCTCTATCTGACTCTAATTTCCCTTAACCCCTCCCTCATATTCTGATGCTAGTTTTCAAATAATTAGAAGCATAGTCTTCTGGAACTTTCAATGAATATATAAAAATACTCTATTATAATCGTGTCTAAAGGAAAAGAAAAAAGATATCTGTCTATGTAATGTGGATTGATGAACTTCAGGAACATGAGAACCAAGTATGGTTTAGTCACCACTCTACGTCTCGTCCACATAGTCAACTATGAAATAGGCACTTAAAAAAATAACTTTTGGATGAATAAAAAAACTTTGCCCAGTCATGATTTTGATTGCCAAAATGTTATTTTTTTTCCTTATATGCTTTGAGCCAGGTTCCAAATTGTTGAAAAGCAAATGATAGCAATGACAACCTGAAGTAGCTTTCACTAATCAGGTACCATTTACCAAGGTGTGTTCTAGGTTTCTAAATGAATTTCCTACTTTAGCATAGAAACACTTGTACAGTACATGCTATTCATACTTAAATCAAAGGAAAGATTATTTTTCTCATTTTAAATTATATATCAAATAACTAATACTAAAAAATTTAATATCACAGGTCTCATCACTGTCCACGCCTAGCCCAATTTTCCACAGTATTAGTATAAGGTAGTAAGTAAATCCAGTGCATTCATTACATGGTTTCTGAACTTTTGCTTCATATTTTTCTTGCTGTTTTAAAATTTGCATTTGTAAGATTTATGTCAGAGAGGGAAAAATAATTCATTAAAAAGTTTTTTTGCAAACACCATGTTCCTCAAAGGACAGGAAACTGCATCTTGCTGCAATAATTTCAGTCATCCAAAAAAACTATTTAATTTATATTCTTTAACTGTAATATTAGTGTGATATTTTTCTTTGAAATTTTTTGCATGAGAAATATGTCTATGTAGCTCTGAGCAAGCTGAGAAATATGGAAGATGTGAGAGGTAACAAAAATTAATAGTGGAGCAGGAGTTCCATAACAACAGTGTGTCTTCATTACCAAAATCACACATACAGTTCTGCCTCTGTAGTTTCTTATACATTAAGTAGCATAAACACATTGCATGGTTCATTTACTCCATAATTTTTCTCTTGGATAAATTAACTAGATGTTACAGTTCACATACATTAGTCTTGGAGAGAAATGACACAGTTTATTTTAGAAAAAAGACTCACTTTAAGATCCTGTACCAAATAGATTTATTATTCTACAATGCCTCAAAATATCCCAATTATCAATAGAATCAAAAGACAAACCAGAGGCAAATTAATAGTGTTAAGAAGAAAAGAAACAAAATAAATCTGGATCTTAATGATATAATACCCTTTCTGAAACTATCCATGGATACTTTCTTTCATTTTACTCACCTTCTTCCTCTTACCACCTGCCCCCAACTTCCTTGTCCTCCACTTCCCATAAAGTACAATAGGTATAAATAGCATCACTTGTAAACATCTAACTATTTTGTAAGCTTTAGTTAAAGTTATTTTTTAACTCTCTAGGCTAAATTGGCTTTTGTTATTCTCATGTATTCTTTTGGGAGTACTAGAGCATGTTGTAGATATCTTTGATACAGAATACATGGCTATAATTATTTATTCATATGTAAGTATAATATACTGATGTTCAAAACATATGTTATATATTTTAACAGATATGAAATATTAAGTAAGTGATCTGGAAATTTTTGCAAATATAGAACATTTTGGAGGAAAATTTATTGAATAAATGTATTTAGTAAATGAAATAAAGAAGCTTATAAAATATATTGTAACAAAATTCATCTTTGGAATCTAAACACGTGTAAGCATACTTTTAAATTATGTAAGTTGTATAGTTGTTGACACTAGATGTTATTGATGTGCTATTAGGTGGTAAAGAACTGTGATATAAATCTCTGTACATTGATTTATGTATCTCTATATATGCATATATAGTCATATGTATCTTTAAATAACACCCCTGTATTGTATAGAGTGGGGAGATAGTGAAATATTTCAAAGTGATTTCCCTCTAATCCAATGTATAACTCTGAGCCACCCCCTTCTCTGGAACAAAACATTGCAGAGGCAGCAGGAAGGCAGAGACATGCAAGGCCACTCTTGCAGGCTTTCTCCACCCTGAGCCAGATTTCTTTATGTGGAAGATTTGCACGGAAAAATTAACCAGTAGAGGTTCCCATACTCTTGCAGAAAGATTAAATACATTGGCTGGGAAACCATGGGAGACTGGATAGTAAAGAATTTGGTTTCTGTTGCCTGGAATTGATGATGTAGAGGTTAATAAACTAACCATGCATAGCAACAGAGATCATTGCACCTTCAATACATCTTGGAATAAATGACCCTTAAGGTAACCAAGCAGCAGAGCACCAGTTGCAGACGAAGATAAATAATACATCTAAAGTGAAGGAGACACTGGATGAAGAGCACAAATAAAATAATTAGAAGAGGCTCACAACATTACAGATATGTTAAAACTGATGAAAATATTTTATGACATCAATATCTCATCTGAGTAAAATATTCAGGAAAAACCAAGTATAATAATTAATGAGCAAAAATTTAGCCTGATGAAAAAGAGATGAAAATTGTGGGTAATATATGCTGTGTGTAATATAGTAATAATAGATGATAGGGAATATGTATTATACATTCTTATTAAAGTTACTGAAATAGAAGAGACATGCTTTAACTAAAATATTACTAATAATATGGAGGTAAAAGTCATGTATTAGTCTGGGTCCAGTGAAAAGAGGGAAACCATACAGTAATTTGAACAGCAGAAATTTAACATAAATACTACACACCTACACACACACACACACACACACACACACTCACACACACACCATAACAGAGGATTGGAAACAAGGAATTGGCCAGCAAGAAACAAAGAGAAATTAAATGCAATAGCAAGAACAAATATAAGCAGCAGGCAGTACCTCTAGGACAGAGATACAGTGCACAAAGAAGAGCCCTTCTCCCAGGACTGAGATCCTCTTGTTGGAGATGGCATAGCCTGGCTCACTGAATGCAAAGAAGCCACGGATCTGCCCTCTGAAAATTCTAAAAACCCTAAGGTTAGGAAAGGCTGTTCGTAGGAAAGTGGCTCACATAAAATTCTTCAATACAAAACTACCCAAGGGGAGGTGATGGGGGAAGCTGTTGACTTGTGTATGTTGATCATATGCCATGGCAGCTAATCGTGAAGAAACTTGTGAGTACCGTAAAAACCAAATGCTCTCTGCTACAAACAATACTCAAGGTGGTGAGATGCAAAGAACACTTCTTGGCTGCTTAGTTCTCCTGGTGGTCTTGCAATACAGGAGTTAGGCACTGAAAACTGTGAGAATATTCAGACCCTGATGCTGAATAAAGCTGTATTACACTGCTGGAACTCCATACAGTGAACACATGAGAATCAGAAATTTCACAGAACTGGAGAAAAATAATTCTATGATTCATATGGAACCAAAGAAGACTCTATATAGCCAAAGCAACCTTAGGCATAAAGAACAAATTGGGAGGCTTCAATCTAACAGACTTCAAGCTATACTACAAGGCTATAGTAACCAAAACATCATGGTACTGGCACAAGAGCAGAAACATAGATCAATGGAATAGGACTGAGAATCCAAAAATAAAACCATCCTCATATTGTCATCTGATCTTTGACAAAGCAGACAAAAAAAAATACATTGGGGAAAAGAATCTCTATTCAATAAATGATGCTGGGAAAATTGGATAGCTACATGTAGAAGACTGAAACAGGATCCACATCTCTCATCTCTCACAAAAATCAACTCAGGATAAATAACAGACTTAAACCTAGGGCATGAAACTATAAGAATTTTAGAAGAAAATGTTGGAAAAACTCTTATAAACAGCAGCCTAGACAAAGAATTTATGAAGAATACCCCAAAAGCAATCACAACAATAACAAAAATAAATAAATGGGATCTGATCAAATTAAAAAGTTTCTGCACAGCTCAGGAAACTATTATTAGAGCTTATAGACAACCCACAGAATGGGAGAAATTATTTGCATGCTACACATCCAATAAAGGGCTGATAACTGGAATCTGTATAGAACTCAAGAACATTAATCAGAAAAAAATCAAACGACCCCGTTAAAAAGTGAGCAAAGGAAATGAACAGAAACTTTTCAAAAGAAGATAGACTAATGGCCAGCAAACATATGAAAAATTCCTCAACATCTCTAATTATCAAGGAAATGAAAATCAAAACTGCAATGAAATATCACTTATCTCCAGTGAGAATGGCTTTTATCAAAAAATCCCTAAACAACAAATGTTGCTGTGGATGTAGAGAGACAGTAACACTCATACAATTCTGGTGGGACTACAAATTAGTGCAACCTGTATGGAAAGTAATATGGAGATACCTCAAAGAACTAAAAGTAGAATTAATATTTGATTCAGCAATCCCACTACTGGGTATTTACCCAGAGGAAAAAAAAAAGATATTCTATAATAAAGATATCTGCACTTGAATGTTTATAACAGCACAATTCACAATTGCAAAGATGTGGAAACAACCCAAGTGCCCATCAATACATAAATGGATTAATAGAATGTGATATATGTATACCATGGAGTACTCAGCCGTAAGAAAATGGTGAACTTTTACATTTTGCATTATCCTGGATGGAGCTGGAGCCAATTCTTCTAAGTGAAGTATCACAAGAATGGAAAAACAAGCACCACATGTACTCACCATTAAATTTGCACTAATTGATCAACACATGCACATAGGGAAGCAACATTCATCAATGTTTGGCAGGTGGGGGGGGAGTAAATGAGTAAAGTCACACCTAATGGGTGTGGTGCACACTTCCTGGGGGATGGGTATGCTTGTAGCTCTGATTCAGGTGGTGCAAAGGCAATATATATGTAACCAAAGTGTTTGTATCCTTGTAATAGATTGCAATTAAAAAAAAAAATAGAACCAAGAATCAAAACATTTCCTCTTGTACAACTCTCCAGCATCTTCTGATGACAAAGCTTCAGTTCCAGCTGGTAAAGAAGACAATGTTTTGAGGTCCCAGATCCATCTCCACTGAGCAGGCAAAAAGATGAATTAGGGGCTAGTCTGTCCTTTGACTCTTCAGCTTTGATAACCAGCCTTCTATGTACTTTTGAACTCCTGATCCAACAAGGAAATAACTCTACTACATAACATACAGCTACCATTCTTATAATGAAAAAAACTTACCCTGCGTTCCCCAAAATGAGGAGACATACATCATGAAAGTCATTGTATTTATTACTAAATATATTAATTATTCTTCAAATTCAGTCACCATCCCACTAAATATTGCCATCTAAAAACTAATTTGTACAGTTAACTTTCGACAACTTGTATATTAAATAAAAAATTGGAAGATAGAGATATGGAAAATAACATTTTCAAATATATATATATATATGGCATGTAAATAGAAATATGCAAAGATTAATTTCTATAATTGGTTGATGCTATAAGGGATATCTATGCTTCCTTCTTTCTCTACTCATTCTGCATTTCTCATGCCAACAGCCAGAGATTCCATACAGCATTTCATACAGCATTTGGCAAGAAACTTCGAATATCATTGGATCTGTTGTATCATAAGGCCCAAGTAATAAAGAACCTTCTACTGTAGTCTGCTGCAAAGAATTTTCTTATTTTAATAACACTAAAAGCTGAAATCTTCATGGAGATTCTGTACTATATGCTGCCTCCTGTATCCAGAAATGTCTACCAAATGTTGTGTCTTTTCATGGTAATTGGTATAAGATGCAACAATTCATCTCTCACCTTAGAGGGGATATTTCAACTTGCTTCAGACCGCTGAGTCCTAGATACTTCATTAAGATGGCTGGATCTTGAACTTGTGAGGTTTTTCTTCCATCCTCTCATTCACATATTTCTTACTAAGACATCTGAAGTATTTGATATTTCCTGCTAATTAGATATAATTAGCATAATGTAGTTAATGTAGTGGACCAGTGTGACGGGCTCTGGAATGCCATAGATGATCAAAATCTCTGGAGATTATATTTAGGTGGAGAGTGATAGGATTGGCATAGCTTTGAAGCAACACTGTGAAAATTTACTACTGAATTGCTTCTGATGTGCCTTGGAAATTAGTTTAGAGAAAACAGTATTAACCAGGTCAATAGCTGCACACCAAGTGCCAGATCTGTCTTGGTTTTTATCCAGGAAAGATACTACATTTGTGAAGGTAGCTGTGATTGCAGTCACCAATAGATTGAATTTATCATAGTCCGCAGTGATTCTCCACGTTCTGTTTGACTTCTTCATTGGCCAACTGGTGAGTTAGACAAAGCTTCAGTGACAACTGCCAAAAGACAGATATTTTAAGGGTCAAAATCTGTTTTCACAGAGCAGAAAAAAGGGTGGATTTCAAGTTGTGACAATAAATCAATATCTGACACAAGTCCTAAATTTGGTCAACAACAGCAACAAAAATGTATATCTTGAAGAGGAGCAGCATGATGAGGGAAATTGTGTTTCACATATCACTTGTTTTTGGTTCACAATCAAAGTTTTAAAAATATTATAACTTATTGGAGAGAGAATAAGCAGTGAGCAAATAGAACATATTAATAGGAAAATATGGGGAAATATATTTTTGATCACAATTTCTTGAAGAGGAAACACAAACATTGCAAGAATTAAGAATTAACGTGGGGCAGGCGCGGTGACTCATCCCTGTAATCCTAGCACTCTGGGAGGCCGAGGCAGGTAGATGGTTTGAGGTCAGGAGTTCAAGACCAGCCTGAGCAAGAGCGAGACCTTGTCTCTACTAAAAAAGAGAAAGAAATTATGTGGACAACTAAAAATATATAGAAAAAATTAGACAGACATGGTGGCACATGCCTGTAGTCCCAGCTACTCAGGAGGCAGTAGAATCGCTTGAGCTCAGGAGTTTGAGGTTGCTGTGAGCTAGGCTGACGCCACGGCACTCACTCTAGCCGGGGCAACAGAGTGAAACTCTGTCTAAAAAAAAAAAAAAAAAATAGAATTAAGGTGGGCATTCTATACTAACTATATGAAAATAAAAAATGATACCACATTCCAACAAAATATTTTTAAAAAGGGTAAGGAGGAAAAAAGATTAAACAAAAGAATAAAACAAATAATAAACAAGATTATGGGTGGATATAATTTCATATACCAGTTCTGACACTGGATATGAATTTGACTGAATTCTCTCCTTTAAAAAATCAAACCATGAAGATTTGGTTAAAAAACATCACATAGTTAAATATCCTTTGTAAGAAACACATTGAAAGTAAAGAGATTACCAAGGACATCTATAAATCAACAGGAAATTATATTTTAGACAAATGCAAATACAATAAAGTAATAGTGGCAGCCTTATTGTCCAAGAAGATGAAATTAAAGAGTAAAGGCCCTAAACAGGATAAAAAATGGCATGTAATTTTAAAAGCTACAATATATGAAAAGGTAGTAACATCATACACGTGTATGAAGTGAGTAATATGTAGCAGCTAATATAAATGTTAAAAACATTGAAAGGTAAGAAAATATTGATATAAATTATGTCATCCGGAGAATCATTTAGTGAATATTACACAGAAGGAAAAAATTTGCCACAGCTAAGCAATATCATGGGTGAATTTCACATAATATTGAGGAAAAGAGAATAATGTAATCTGTATTTAATTTACTCAAGCTTTACAGCAGGAAAAAATATATATCTCAGAAACGTAAGCATAGGATGTAAAAATAAAATGAGAATAAAGAAAGTGATTAGCTTATATGTTTGGAGAGTAGTTTTTCTCAAGAAAGGAGAGAGGCACTATGAATAGGAAAGGGCTTTTGAAGTGCTGACATCGATCTCTTGTTTATTAAACTGATTTATACATTTATGTGGGTATTCAATTTATATTCATTAAAGAGTACAATTAGAGTTCATGGACTTTCCTACATATACCCAACATTTCAGAGTAAAATGGAAATTTAATAAAAATTTAATAAAAAAGGGAAAAATGAAAATATAATGAACATTTCAAGATATTGTACATTTGCCCCTTTTTCCTTGTAATTGTGTTTTGAAAAGTTCTTTACATATTCCAGTCATTATCAAATACAAGCTTTGCAAATGTTTTTCTCCCAGTTTGTGGATTATCTTTTCATTCTGGTAACAGTGACTTATGAGTAACTGGATTTTTTAATATGAAGATGTTTTATGTATTTTTGTTCTATTATGGATCACATTGTTGGTGTCTTAAACAAGAGAATTTCATTTAATCTAAGGTCACAATTTTTTTTTTCTATTGACTTCTTGTAGAAGTTTGGCTTAATTTGTATATATGTGCAAAGTGTGGAATTACATTCATTATTTGTTTATATATGTGTGTGCATATATATATGCAGATATGTGTATATTTTTATGTATATGCATTTTTCCTATATACACACACATATACATATAGATATTTCTATCACCTATGGGGGAGAGAATTGATTCAGTATATTTACTAGCAAAGAAGTGATTTCAATTTTTTTCCATTTTAGAAAGAGCTTCAAAAGATAGATATTTGGTTGATTTTGTGTGGGTAAAACTTGAGACCGATAACGAACACTTGTAGTAGAGTAGCCAAGCTGTTATGATGTCCTTAAATAAGGTGGAATAGTCAAGGGAAGCAGATTGATATACTTAGAAACTCAGTGCTACGCCATACTTACATACTTGTGCTAAGGTTTCTCTTTTTTTGAGTACACTTTCCAGTTTGGGGCATAAAAATCACAGACAGCCAAGATAAATGTTCATGTCTCATAAAACTAAATCAAGCTTCCAAAATTTTTGAACTGAAACCAAGTTACTCAGTGATATACAGAGTATCAATTTTAGGAACAGGCAAACTATTTAGCTTTGTGACATCATTTAAGTCACTTAGTCACTCAGTGATTATCTCAATGTGTTCTGTGTAAAATGGTGGAGACTGTGGGGGAATATCAAGTTCTCGATTCCCCATAACGCTACATTTTTGGTGTTGAATGTGAAGCTGACATAAAATTATAATATTCTTACCTATTTATTTCTAATTGAAAATCACAATATTAACAGACTGATAGAGCGACAACTAATTGGAATGAAGAAGTAAACTAACCCATAAGACCAGACGCCTACTAAAAATATGTAGTCTATCCTGCTGCATACATGCCAATTTTCTACCCTAATTATTTCTTGTTTGCTTAAATCATTATTTTTTCATATAAGTAAAATGCTAGATTAAATGATGGCTACACCTTTATGATAAGATGCTTTTCAGAGCCAGTGATTTCTAAAATATCGGATACATTATATAGCTTAACTTTCTCATTTAAAGATACTGTAAATCTGTGAATTACTTTACTTTTCAAAAAAGTTTCTTACTTCACTAGGAAATGAGTAATTTGTCTGGTGTTTTTATTAAAAAATGACAAAACAAGTGAAAATGCATTGCAGAAGTATTAATAAGAAGTCACTGCTTTCTAATTATGTGGAATAGTTACAGTAGCAGTAGCAGAATTGCATTGCTTCAATTTTTTTTCAAGTACATAAAAGTCAAATAATTTCATGACTTAAGGAATGTATAGGAAAAAAATAATATTACCTTTTTTTTTATGCTAACCTCCATGACAATGAAGAAATAAGATAACCTTTGGCTCTACAGAGAGCAGACTATCACCAAAGTATACAAATTAAGGTAACGGAATCACGTGCTCCATTACTACACTCAGACAAATTAGTCAATCAGACTAACTTGATACAGAATCTATGATAAAAATAAGTGAAAATGTGATGACTATTTATACGATATAAATGGACTAAAAATATGCCAAATTTCTAATAATTCAAGTTTCAAAAATGTAATTAACATTTCATAATAGTTATTCCAATAAGACCAAGAAACATCTCCATGGAAATTTGACATTACAAGATAAGTTTATTTTGCAACTTTCTATAACATAGAAGCAATGGCCTTTATTATTCTACTCATACGAAGTTCTAGTTGAACGTAGATGAAGAAAAGCCGTATTGAGTAAGAGCTTGAAGAGGAGATGGTTCATTATCACAGCCCTTGTGTGGCAGCATCCTTCCCTTTATAGACACAGAGATTAGCTTACAGAGAAGTTCTGCACTAATTTATGCACATAATGCAGTAGAGGCTAGGCCACAAAGAAAGATGAGTCACTCTATCATTTAAATGAGTAATTTTATCCAATCCAACTTGTTTTCCAAAGTCAAAACATTTTGTTGTCTTAATTATTGTGAAGAGCTACTCCTATTTGATATCTTCTGTGAAATATTTGACTTGCCTAGACAATCCCTAGAGCATTATTTTGAAAAGAAATCTGTGATTTATTCTTTTTCATAAAGTAAATTTTACTCCCTGTTGAGCTTTAGGAAATTAGTATTCTGTTTATATTGTAAAAGAATGGAAAAATCTGATGTTCTGATGCTCGCTATTTAGAAAAGATCACTGTCTCTTGGTATTAACGAATGAATCAAAATCTGCATGAGAAATCAGAGAATCTAAAATGTATTCTCTGCATGAACAAATTAAGTACTTTCCCCCAGGCTCGTGCGTGTTTTTACACATTGGAGTCTTAAAAAATGATCTCAAAGAATCAATGTGGTACAATTGAAACTATGCAGTGTGTTTAGCGTAACCTTTTTAAGGTTCATGCATTATAAACCATGTAGGACAACATAATCTTATTCATTTTATATGTTAAGAAAGGTTTCTCTTCACATTAAAACATCTCCTTTTAATGTGGTTTTCCTCAGTTCAAAAACTATGAAATTAAGCTGTCACCGTAACTACGTACTAGTACTGCAAATGTCTGTATGTTTTCGAACTATCTTGGCTGTACTTTCTCATACATTGTTTGTTGTTCAATGTTGTTCTACTCTTCCCCATTTCTTGAAAATTTAACAATAACTATAATAAATATGGAGTCCATAGTGTTTTAATGTTTGAAATATTAGAGTAATAATATAAAATCAATTTAAAATATTAAAATATTCTGACAAGCTGGATATTTGTTAGTGTCTCCAAAACTATAATAGATTTGAAAAATGAATGTTGTATTGTTTTACAATATATGCCAAAATATAAATTACTTTGACTAACACATCACCTCAGGAGAGAGGAAATCGGCTTGTATTTGAGTTCTTACACATCCAAGTATCGCATTTTGACTGAATCCAAATTTGACGTAACAAATACTTTTTAAAAGGGACCCAGCAGACAAAGATGAAGCTTTTTTTTCTCCTGTAGTGCCTAGAAAAGAAGTATCTTGAAATCAGAGGGCCACAGGTTCCCCACCCCTTTCCTCTGTCATTTTAGCAAAAAAACAACCATAGATGATATGTAATGAATGGTCATGACTGTGTTCAAATAAACTTTATTATAAAAATGGGTGGTGGGCCAGATTAGACCCAAGGACCATAATTTGCCTTTCCTGGATTTAGGGTGTGATCCTCAAACACAACAAACTACAAACAATTCCAGTTTAGGCATGTTTCTGAATGAATCTGTCCTAAGAATATTGCAAACAAGTACAATGTAAATAGATTTTTCCCTTTTCATCTACATCTCAGAAATGTTTGTTATTGAAATTTTACTTGCATTTACTTATTGCAGAATGAGGACTAGCAAATAATGGGGATCAGCCTATATTCAGGATTGCAATGATTATTCAGCCACAGAAATTATCAGAAATTTCTCATTATTGCTGTTTTGATTTCAATCTACACAGATATTATTTATTTAATCACTTTAACCATCATAATAAATATACATGATTCTATTTATCTTTGTAATTTTTTTTTAGTTTAGAATATCATGTATTTCTTTTCTAATAACTCATTTCAGTTATCACAACTGGTCACAATTAAATTTAGTATATGATATCTTTCTGATTTTGTTATTTATTTCATCTGTTGAAACGTAATCACCTAACTTTTTTGCTGAGTACTTTAAGGCAAGTTATATATGTCTCATCATATAGCTCATAAATCAGTAAGTATCTCTAAGCAATAACAATAATGTAAAAACAAAAATAATAATTACCCCAACAAAATAAAGAAAAAGTAAAAAAAAAAAGCAATATTATCTAATATCCTGTTTCACCTTTTCCTGATTTTCTCAAAAATCTATTTTTGCCTTTGTTTTATACAATTCAAGACAAGAAAGTCCACGCATTTCATGCTTCGCTATTTGAAGAAAATTTGACTTTCCATCTCCTAAGATCACCACCACTGCCCCATTTGGCCCCAGCTGTATGGAATCTCTTCTTAAAAGAGAAGATGAGCAAAGAAAATGGTAGGACTTCCTGGCCTCCTCCTTCATGGGATATCACTGAACAGCAGGCAAGAAGAATAAAGAAGGCGTGAACTTGTCACTTAGCAAAGTGGAAATTGCAAGTGTCAGAATAAGATGCTGATCAGAAAATTGCCTCGATTTCCAACGCATTTAACAAAGTATAATTTTCTTTATTTGATCAATTTTATTAGAAAAATATGGAATGTTAAATTTCCACATGTGGAGCAGCATTGAATCAAATACTACAAGAATCTTTCACCACTCTGCAACACAGGAGATGTAGAAGCAAGTGAAATTTCAGGGGACGATATAAATTCTTTTTTTTTAATATCAGGATATTATGGGGATACAAACATTTTGATTACATGTTATGACTTCGCCTAAATTCTTACAATATTTCTCAAAATTGAGCAGATATACTTCAAAAATCATGGTGGCTCAGATGGCTAAGTATTTGGTAAATATTAATTTTTATGAGGCAGACACCAGCAATGGAGAAGATGTTGACCAATTTGATTGTATTTTATTAACTAAAATCTAAAGATGTCAGATTTCAGAAAGCAATGAAAGACAACAAATGAAATAATAAAAAATACAAGGATGGTTTTTCACTAACTTACAGTAGCAAATCTCTACTTTTAGCTATGTTGGAAGAAAATAGTTTAAAAATTAGTAATATATTTTTGGTGCTGGCCAAGATGGAGCAACAAAGACCAGATTTACTCTATTGTTGGAATCAACCAAAAAAAGAATTCTAAAATATACGAAACAATGATTTTGAGATACTAGAGTGCAAGGTTACCTCACAGTGATTGCCGAGATGAAAAATAAATGAAATGAACCTACCTTTGCTGCAACCTCCTACCTTAAGAGCAGCTCCAGGACTGCTAGCCAGGAGAGAGGCCCCAGGCAGAGCCCAAAAGTCTACCTGAGTTGAGGAGATTAACTGAGTGCTGGGAAACCAAGGCTGCTAGTAGTTGCAGGCAGAGTACGGGGGAAAGAGCTGCACAGAGAGAGAGCTCCAGGGAGCTTCAGAGGTTCCCCACGGAGTATTCAGCTAGGTAATGAACACTGCACGTTATTAATATAAATCTTAGCATTTTTTTTTCCTTTTAGCATCATGATGTGTGGATAATGATAACTCGCCGAACTTTAATTTGTATTTCCCTGAATTTTAAGAGGGTTGAACAGTTTTTTCCTGTACTTATTTGCCATTTGGAAAGCCTTCTTTGTAAGTACTTACCAAATCTCTTGCAAGGGTTTTAAATTTTTGTTTCTTTCTTTGAGGGAGATGATTATATAAACGTCTGTGTGTGTGTGTGTGTGTGTGTGTGTGTGTGTATACATGTCAGTTATACATGTTGCAATTTTTCTACTGTGGTTTTCTTTTTCACTCATTTTTGGTGTCTTTTAATGAGCAGATGTTCTTAATTGCAATGTATTCAATCAATACATACTTGTTTCTTTAAAGTCAGTAACTATAACATTCTGCACTTCCCAACCATGATGACGTGAAACTATCCTCCTTATTTTCTTTTGGAATCTTTAATATTCTCACTAAATTTAAATCTACAATTCATCTGGAATTTACTTTTGCATATAGTGTGAGGCTGGGTCAAGTTTTAATTTTTCCACACACATATCCAAATAACTCATTTATCTAAAGATGATTATTTTCTCATATTTGCAGTGAAACTTCTATCATAGCTCCAGTGTCCACATAGCTATGGGTCTGTTTCTGGAATATCTAGTGCAGATAGCCTAGCACTTAAGCGTCAGTTTAATCCAATCTCAGGGATTATATAATTCAAAGTTAGCTTCAGTCCTGGCCAGAGTCTATCCATTTCCAGTTTACCTTTTTTTTCCCTAGGTGACTACTCTTCAGATTCTCAAATCAAATTGAGCAAAGTTCATCAATTTTTCATATTTATACTTGGATTGTTATCGTGTGGGTGTTATACTTCAATAATTTTTATTCAAACAGCTTTGTAAACATCAAAAGAAGTCATCACTCTAAAAGGTATCGCATTCAGCCCCAAATCTTTGATAAGCTGTTTTAACTGATTGATGCCTCTATGGATCAGAATGTGTCAAACATTTTTTTCTTTGACAAAAAAACAATTTTTATGTGGTTGAGGCAAGGAAAATACATGTCAACATACCTAAATTGAAAGAATAACCCAAACCCCTACCAAGATGCCCCATCATATCACAGGATATGTGATCAGTGTTTGATTCCTACCAGACTCAAAAATCAATGTGCACACAGATAAAAAGTAATATTTCTAGCAACAAATAAAAGTTATCTTCCTAATGACCCTAATGTATTCCTGATTTGGATTGACTTTTAGTTCAGAAAAGACAAGGTGTGAATGCTGAAAATTTCATTAAGCTTTTGTCAATTTTCTGTGCTTCAAGCAATTTCACTTTAGCTTTTATGTGTCTGAAAAGCAGAGGTAACTTATTTCATACAGTACTAAGTTAAAGGAAAGTGTCGGGCACATTTCAAAATCCCTCTCATTTCTACATATGTGATTGATGTTAGGCTTTATATACTGCCAATGATTTTTAATCTACTTTCTTGACTTTGAGAAAAAATGGCTTCATCATTTAAAAAAATATATCTTTTAGTATCATGGTGCTATCAAAAGTTGGGTTAATCTGACCTTGGTTCAGAGTGCTAGTCATGTTCTTTTGTCATCAAACAGTTGCACCTTACAAAAATACTAGTATAAGTCATACATATGTAATTAGATATGAGTTATATGAAATCAGCAGGAATTTTTTTTATTTATAGTGCCAAGTTAATAACTTTAACACAATGAAAAACTTGGGTGCCCATGATATGCAAGGTCCTATGTGAGGTCCTGGGGGGGAGTTTGTTTTTTATTTTTGATTATTTAAGATGATCACCTTAGAACACCGTTTAAAATACCCAAGTTTGTTGTTTTTCATTTTTTTCATCTTCCAATTTCTCTCTTTTTTTCCTGTGTCACTGAAGATGCTTCATATTCCAGCTATATCTTTTTTTTTTCCAGGAAGTGTTACCATGGGACGCTATGGAACAGAGCTTTTCTTACCTATATAGAACATATAACATGAGCAAGAAATCACTTATTCTTGGACAAAAGTGATATTGGAGGCTGAAAATATACTGACCTAAGTTATGAAACAACTAAACAATTAATGAAACTGTTGTTAGTGTGTAGTGCATCATGCATGACTTTAGAGAAAGTTGTATAATAGGAATTTAGTAGTATATATTTGTATCTTTGGAAGCAAGATTGGAAGAGGCAACATTTACAGAAGTAAAACAGTTGTGAGTATATTTGAGGAAGAATTTAAACAATAGAATCTGAATTAAATGCTACTGCTGTTTATATTGCATTGGATAAATACAGACTCAGTGTGCCCCTAAGAAAACGATTTTGTTTGAATAAAATAATTCAGAACAAACATCAGATAAGTGATATTCTTTAACTGAAAAGGCAATGCTTTCAATGTAGTTCCCTTTTAGTACAAAAAAGACAGGTGTAAGGGTGATAAGTCAAATAATTATAGCTGAAACGAAAAATATACCTTCAAGTAATGCATGGGACTGATTACCAGAATTTGGAACAGGTTAGAAACAAATAAAAAAGAAACGGACTACATATGAGAGTGTTGTCCTATTAGAAAATAAAAACAAAAGCAAAAAAGTTTTATCCTGGACAAAAGTTCTTTGATTTTTTAAGCCTTGACATTACATTTGGAATCCCAATACAGATCACTGAATGACTAAAATTAAAGAGATTGAAGACATTAAATATTGGCGAGGAAGTGTCACAACCATAAATCTCAGATAGTGTTGGTTGGAATATAAATTGGTAAAACCACTTTGAAAAAACTGCAGTCAACTTTCTAGCAAAATAAAACAAACCAATATGTGTGTGTGTGTGTGTGTGTGTGTGTGTGTGTGTGTGTGTAAAATCTTCTTGGCTCAGTAATTGCACTCCTAAGTATTTATCTAAGAGAAATAAAAACATATATTCACAAAAAGACTTGCATAAGAATATTCATGACAGTAATTCATAACTGACAAAAATAGAAAAACTAGAAATAGGGCAGGTGCCCATGAATAGAAGAATGAGAAAATTATGTATATTCAAATAATAAACTGATCAACAAAGGGGAACTTGCTACTGATACCTGCAATGGCATGAATGATACTCAAAACATTACGATGAATTCAAAAACCCTGTAGAAAAGAGTCATATGTTATACATTTATATAAAATTTGAGAACACATAGTATTATTTTATAGTGAAAAGAATCAGAACAGAGGTTGATTCTCAGGGTGGACTGGAAGAAAAATGCAAGGAAACTTTATGGACTGATGATAATATTCTATAAGATGATATCACTTTGAATTATAGAAGTATGTGCATTTGCCAAAATTCAGCAAATGAACACAAAGTTTTACATTTAATTGTTTACATATTTTATGTAAAAAATGTAAACATTTTTTGAGCTCAAGTTAATGATGTGCGTGCTGAGTTATTTAGGGGGAAATATACTGGCACTAGTAACTTAGTTTTAAATGCTTTAAAATAAGATTAATGGGTGGAAGAACAGATGGATAAGTAGATTAAATGTTAATGATAGATTTAGATAGTGGATATGCAGAAGTTCAATGAAAAATTACTCCAATTTTACTCTCAGAATAATTTTTTTCATAATAAAATGTTTACCAATATCTTTTTTGAACTACCAAACTTCTATGAGTAAGAACCAAAATAAGACATCTATGCACGCCCTAAAGAGGACCAAGGTCAAGCCCTTTAATATGTGGCCAAGAACAATGTAAATAAAAACCAAAAACAATTTATTTTTAAACAGAGAATAGAGGCTGACATCAAGGAGAAAAATAAATAAGGGCACTGCTCCCCAGTAGTAGAATTGAATGTATTTCTTACTTTTGGGATTATGAGCTACATAATATTCTGTCAGCAAGACTGTATATTTCGTTAGGGCCAGTGACTTTACTGTGTCTTGTTTTTTTTTCATATATCAAATAAGACCACCTACTGCAGTTTGTCTTTTCTCTGTTCCATTATTGCATATTAAGCATTATTGATTATGAAATAGGTAACTTTACTTTTAAATTAATTGATTTCTTAATCAAGAGAAGGCACATCCAAATCTAAAGACCAATGCTTATAATCTAGATATTCTGGAATTTGAGCTGATAACTATGAATGGATTCTAATTTTGTGTTGTCTTCCCTAATGAGGGTTCAATGTGATCTGTGTGGGTGAAGAAGAGCATAACAAATATTTGTTACTAAAATGGTCGATTGTGGATGACACTGGATATTCACTGGCACCCAGGTCTCCTCCCCTACTGGACACGCAGAATATGGATTGCCCTTCTGTGCTCCCTTGCAGTTGGGCAGGCCCTTGTGATTGGTTCTGTGCAATAAAATGTGAACAGAAATGGCAATGTGTGCTACTTTAGGGCTGTAGCACTCAAAGTCCTATATGAGATTTTCTAGGCTTTCTTTCATTTTGCTGTGGAAGATTTAGAGGCCTCATGTGTCAAATAGCACAGTCACAAGACTGTGGAATTTCTGACAGTCTGGTATGCTGAGGGACTGTGTAAAGAAGAGCCTCTTACTGAGCAGAACGGGACATATGGGAGAGTTAGAAACATTTTCAAGTTTTCTTTATCATCAAGATACTAGGGTAGATTGCTTTTGCAGCATAAGCTAGATTATCCTGGTTGAAAAAATGATTAATGAATACTGGTGTATATTATAAAATAAAGAGTCACCACAAGAGATGGGAATGAAATGGGCATTGATGGGGAGCATGTTAGTCATACACAGATTTTAATCTTAAACAATCTTGACGAATTTTTTAAAGGTGAATTTCCAGAAAGACAAAAGAGATGACTGGGTAAGGGGAATGGAGAGTTGGGTAGAGGGAATAATCAAATATACAAGAAAATTTCCCTTAGTTTGTGGAACACTCTATCTTCCTGATTAAAAGGGTACACAAATGCCAAAAAAGCAGGTAAAAAGTATATCTAAAAATCTTCTTATAAAATTCCATGATATACATACAAAAATCTTAAAATGTTTTAAGCAAATTAGAAACTAGAATAGAATGAAACAGAATATCCACTTCCCTTCCAAAAAAGAATTAGAGTGGAAAAACAATAGATAATACTCATATCTAAAGTGAATAACATATTTAAGAAAATGACTTTGGACCCTGATATCTATTAATATATCCAAATAAATTATTAAGTATGTGTAAAAACAAAACAAAGATGCCTACAGATTGACCATAACTCATGAGATTTTTCATAAGTTTAAGAACTTTTTAAGTTCTATGTGTGTGTAATATATGGATTTATTGCAGTAAAACAAAAACAACAAATGGAATTAAGAAACATGACTACTTGTCATAAAATACTTGGAGCAAAATATGTTCCAGAAAAAGTAAAGAGTGAAAAATAGATTAAAAGATTAGGGATATAATACTGAATTTTTTTTCAAGCTGCGTGGATTAGTATAAGACTGCCTATTGTCCTTATGTAAGCCCGATTATAGGTCATTTTCATAATACATAATATAACATAATCACCAATCTTCCTATGTATTTTCAAATTACAGAGTCAATCTTTAGAGAAAATATAAAAAATATATGTTTTTGTTCTATTTTAAATCTGATAAATTTGGAATACTTTAGATAATGAAGCAAAGATTAGATATGTTAGATTTTTTTTTTATAAAATTGAATATATAGGCCAGGTATGGTGTCTCATGCCTATAATCCCAGCACTTGTAAAGGCTGAGGCAAGAAGATAGCTTGAGCCCAGGAGTTGGAAATCAGCCTGGACAATACAGAGAAAGCTCATCACTACAAAAAAATTAAAAATTTAGCTGGATATGGTGATACATGCCTATAGTTTCAGCAACTGGGAAGTTGAGGTGGGAAAATCACTTGAACCCAGGAGTTTAAAGTTAAAGAAAGCTAGAATCGTGCCACTGTACAGCCTGAGTGACAGAGTGACACCCCATTGCTAAAATAAAAATAACAGTGAAAATAAAAATAAATAAAACAGGATACGCAGAGATATTGACTGTGAGGGTTCATTTTATGTCTCAACTTGACTGCTTTAAGAGATGCCCAGATAGCTGATAAAACATTATTTTTTGAATGTCTTTGAAAAAGTGCTTTCAGAAGTGATTTGCATATAAAACTGAATAAAGAACATCTCTCACCAATGCGGTGGAACACAATTTAATCCACTGTAGGACAAGATAGAGCAAAAAGCAGAGAAAGGAGCAATTCACTCACGCTTTTTGAACTGGGACATGCATCTTCACAGAACTCTTGGACTCACACCAGCAGCACACCCAGCAACAGCCCCTTCTCAGGTCTTTCAAAGATGGTGTATTGAAGAAGTTCTCATAATCATGGGAGCCAATACTCATATAAAATCCCCTTTTATTATCTATCTATTTGTCTACCTATGTATTTACATATATATATATGTGTGTGTGTATATATATATATATATCCTATTGATTCTGTTTGACTGGAGAACCCTGGCTCATACTTTTACTCTACATTGCTAGACACAAATGGGAACATATTAAAAATAAGGAGGAATTATACTTCTCTTTACTTAATTATGAAATATAGTTACATATAAATAGTAAATTCAAAAATTTGAATTCTGTACAACATCATTTCTTGCACTGGTGTGTAAAACACAATAATTAAGGTTTCTATGGTAATTTCCAAAAATCTAACTGTCTAATTCTCATCCAGTACATGGAGAAACATAGGACAATATTACATATTATTTAATTGATAAGCTTTTCAAGGACAATTAGGCAATATGAACAGGAATTTAAATAGGGCAGACCATTTATTCCAGCAATTCATTTCTAGGTATCAGAAAAAATATTTCAAATAATTTTTAAAATGAGAGAATTAGGATGACTACTGCATAATTATTTGTGACAAAACAGCAACAACAGCAACAAAAAAGGGACATCCAAATTTCCATCCTTGTCTGCACACTGAGATTATTTAAAGAACTCTAAAACAGAACGATTCTTGAACTTGCCTTCCCCCTACCAGAGACAGTGATTTAATTAGTTTTTATTGGAGACTGGAGATTACGATTTTCAGAAGATCCCTGAGTAATTTTAGTTTGCAGCCAAGGTTCTGAACCACTGATATAAGTTACCATCATTAAATCAAGAAACAACCTTATGATGGAATGGTATGTGATTTTTTCCAATTTAATATGGGATATATTTATATGTAATTTATTGCTAAGCTGTATTTGTAAATAAAAAAGAGCCTGCCACACATGAAGGGCTCGTTTTTCTTTTAGAACACTTAGTATATGTATGTGAATATGGATACATCCACTAACACTTCCATGTACCAGTTGTCTCAGGGTAAGTCTGCAGTTAAGAAGACAGAAGAAAACCAAAACAAAACGGAAATTGGAAAGTCTATGAAAAAAACAATTGCAAAAACAGGACGACTCTGTAACAGGAATGTTAATTACACCCCTAGCCTTATACATTCACTAATCTACTTTCTATCACCAGGTAGTTACCTTTTCTGGACACATCATATGAATAGAGTCATACAGTTGTGGTGTTTGTGCGTTCCAATGATATTCTGCTTGAAAGAAACACAAACACACAAACAAATGCACACGTAAATGCACGCACAAATTGGCATTCCTAAAGCAAAATATTTTACTTAAATATCAAAAGCTTTCATTTAGTCACAAAGGCATAAAAAATGGTGCTGAGTTAGAGTGTTTATTTGAGTGTGGGAAAATAAATCCCAATTCGCATTTTAGACACTAGGGATCGAATGTGCAGTACTAACTTTTCATAATGAGATGAAGAGACAACTCTGCTCTTGCCAATTTGAGATTCTTCCTATGTAAATGTTGTGTCCATGCCCGTGGTTATGTGTTTGTACATGTGTGTTCGTGTGTGTTATGAGTATGAATTTAATATTATGTTCTTCGAGCCTTCTGGAAATTCTATGAGGAAATAAAACCAAAACCCAATTTTTAAAAATATATTCAATATATTTTTATTAAAAAAATTAAAATATTTATAATACTAAGTGCTTATATAAAGCAATTGTCACATTTAATTAATTATAATATAGTATAATATAAATATATCCTTTAACTGAAGCAATGTGCTCCATTGTATACTTTTCTGTTTGGTTTTCCTCTTTTTCTCTTTTTAAAATTTTTATTGTAAATTGACAAATTATTTTGGTGGAGCCTTTAGGGTGCTCCTCCGGCATTCAGCCTTTGCTCAGGAAAATCATAGGGTCACTCCAGAGCTTGCCACAGTGTTGCCTACTCCACTCATGTGGATGGACAATGTTCAATCACTGAACATGGCACCCAAAAGGTTCCTATCTCTGGTGAAGCTAAAAACATGTCTAGATAAACTTGCCTCTCAAGACAGGAAAAGCAATTTAAATGTGTGACAAATATACTCACTTTTCATAATAATATTCTACATCCTATGATGCAG